>JAASFW010000223.1:0-28607 GCA_023334005.1 Globisporangium orthogonon | reverse complement strand
GCCGCCGCCGCACCAACCACCCCTCCCTCCCGGGCCGTACGAGCCATCTCGAAGCTAGAGAAAGAATCCCCTCCCCCCCCTATCGCAGACTCACTCAACACCACTCGCGGTACCAATAAACATTTTCATCAAGTGCAAACGCTGTGTGACAGCCAACGTACGATGGTAGTAGCTCCTACTCGTCAACTCGCCGCGCGTGAAGTCCATTCACTTCAAGGCGAAGACTTCGGTTAACTGACGTTCCCAGTGCCTCCGACCTGGTCTGGACAGCGGTACTCTTCGGGAAGCAGCGACCGCTGGAGCTTGTTGAACGCGAACTGCCGCTTACCAGTGTTCTTCAGCGCGTTCTCGATACGCACGCCGTGACTCCGCATGACCGACACGGTGGCAGGGATGCGGTTGTCCGGCAAGTCGTGATGGCGGTGCAGGATTCGGACCTGCTCCAAGGTGACCGACATCGCGGTCCGGTCTTTTGCGCTCTTGCACACAGTCACACGGCCGCCGCCGAGTTCGCGGCACAGATCCGACGAGCGCTTGAGAATTTCGGGACGCTTGGTCTTCACCAGGCTCTGTGCGGCGTCCAGTACGGCAGCCTCCAGCGCCCGGAACTCCTGCGTCACCTGGTCCTCCGTCAGCTTCAGCGGCGCCTGGTTCATGTTGCGGTAGCGATGGGACCCCCGGATGTAGTTCCCACTGTTTGACGGAAGCGCCACGCTCAGCCGGCAGTACTTCTCGCAGAACGCCTTGAGCGGCCGGAGGTTGTTGATGTTTACCATGTCCTGCAGCTCCGTCTTCGCGCGCTCCGTGTTGTTCGCGATCGTCTGCATCTCGTTGATGCCCTGCGTGAAGAGCAGTGGCGTTACGCCGATCTCGCCGCCGCTTGCAAGACGGTCCGGCAGCTCCACTTCTGCGGTCACGACCTGCACCGTCACGATGTAGTTGATCATCGACCGGCTGCCTTCGCGCTTGTTTTTATGCGAGACCGTGACCTTGACGATACCTGCTTCGTCGTTCACATCCTTCTTCCGAGACATGCGGAACGAGAAGCGGTTCGACGGCTTGTCGCGCACGTCCTGGATCACGAACGCCACGCACGAGAGGTTGGCCACTGCTCCCGCCATGTCCTCAATCATGCCGATCTCCTTGCTGTGTGTTGACAGCAGCGATTCGACCTGGAAGAGGAAGCCAAGGGTCGACAGCTGGCACAAAATGTCTTCGCCTTTCACTACGTCGGGGTTTTGGATCGCCACCTCCACCTTGCGCACAAAACTGCACGTGAGCGCCGCCAGCGCCTGCGCGAGCGCGCAGTCCATGCGCAGCTGCAGGTCCCATTGCAAGTCGTCGTACTCGCGGATCTCCTCGGGCCACTTAGAGATGTCCAGGTCAGCACCGCTCAGCTTCGACTGCAACTTCTTCAGCTTGGTCTGGTACGACAGGATGCCACCCTTGGTGAACTTGTAGCAGTGCGCAGCTGGCGCGCCGACCGTCGTGAAATCGTACACCGACACTTCTTTCGACGAGCGCCGTTTCTCATCGTTGATGAACGCGCTCGTTGGACCGATGAGGAGGTCCTGGATGTGTAGGTTGATCGGCACGAAGCGCAGGTCCGGCGAGTTCTTCTCCACGCTTGCCTTGAAGTACTGCTTGTGCTTGTCGCGGTTCACGAGGTACTGGATGTTTTTCCGGACCATCGACAGATACTCTTTGCGCTTTTTAAGGCGGTTCTCAAGCCACTCGCGTGCGATCGCAGTGTCGCCCTCGTCCTGGATCTGCCCGATCAGCGTCCCGTAGAAGCCGCGCGCTTGCTTGTCCTTCTTCTGTCCCAAGAACGCGTGCAAATCCTCACGCGCCTTCTCCACCTGCTCTTGACGCTCAACAGCGATCAGCTCCATGTACTGGCGCGGGATCGCGTTCGAGTAGACACTCTCCTGCAGATCTTCGACAACGAGTCCACCGCCCCCGTCCTCCGTGTCGTACTGGAAGAACCGGATGATGTTACCGATGTTCTTGTGCGACGCCACGTCGTCCTTCGAAGGCACTTCGCCCGGCATCATCACAGTCTGCACACTCAGCTCCGCGTTGTTCATGTTCCCTTGAAGCATCGCGTCCACTTCGCGCTGCAGAGACGGGTGCTCCTCCAAGATCGTGCAGGTGTGCTCGTCGGTCGGGTGGATGTTGAGCGGTTGGCCGCTAGCGGCTGCGTCGAGCACGGCTTGCGACGACGTCACGAACTCCAGCAGCGGGTGAAACATCGTCATCTGGTATGACAGTTGCGTCGAACCATCGCCTCGCGAGCTCGATCCGCCGTTCCCAAAGCTGCCAGTCTGGCCCTCAAGGTAGTGCTGCGCGAAGTTGTGGCCCGTGTCGCGCTTCCCGATCGTACTCGCGTGGACCAGGAAGCGCAGCAGCGTGTTCGACGGGTGGCCGATCACAGGGACCTCCAGCACTGCAACGAACGGGAAGATCGAGTTCGACACACCATTGCTCATCGCCGCCTCGGTCTCACCAGCCACACCCACCGGCTCCGTCGTGCCGACGCACTTCCAGTCTGCTTTGCGGCAGATCTTGGCGAGCGACATGCTGCTGTTCACAGGATCCTTCGACGAGAAGAAGTCGAGCGACACGAAGCACGCGCGATCGAAGTTCGCCGGCAGCTTCAGGCGCACAATCAGGCGGAGCTTGTTGCCAGGCTCATCGCTGTTGATCATGGACTCGCCCATGCTGATGCGGTCGCGATGTAACTTCGAGTACGGCATGTGCGGTGACGACCCGGACGAGCGCGGGGTGAGGTTGAACACGTCCTCCTTCGAGCCCTGGTCGATCGACTCCGGCTCCTCGTGGTGGAAGTTCTCCGTGCTCGGGTTCCACTGGAGGAAGAGCAGCAGCAGCGGAGGAAGGCCGTGCGGCAACCACACGATGAAGACATACCAGACAAAGTCCGACAGCTCGCCGCTGCTGCCGCGTCCCGAGACATACTGCGCGATGTAGATCACCTGCGCCGAGATGTACAACACGCACGTCGTCGCAATGATCGCGTAAAAGATTGTGAGCGACTGGCGGATGCGCGGCTCGGACGGGTCTTCGTTCAGCATCAGCGAGCGGCCCTTGCTCATGACCATGCAGCCCAGTACCATGAGCATCACGGTGCACACGACAAAGCCCGAGCCGAATGCGAGGTAGAACGACTGGATGCGGCACTCGCGCACCGCGTCGCGCACGACCTTCCCTTCCGCCGCCAGACTGCCCGTGCACTCGGCCTCCGACGCACACTCGAGTGCCTTCTCGTCGAAGACGCAGCGGAGCTTGTCGTCAGCGAGGATCGACAGCACAACGATGAGCGCGAGCACCGCCACGTTCGCGAGCACAAAGCCGAGCACTGCCGGCGACTTGAACGAGAGCTTCTTGAAGCTCTTGAACGCCAGCACGCTCGCCCAGTGGAAGCACAGCGACAGGATCATCATCGTGTTGAAGAAGTACTGCGCCGTGTACCAGTGCACATACGCCTTCGACGGCTGGACGACCCAGACGACGTAACCGCCGCAGCCGGCGGCGAACGAGAACAATGCCGAGATCGCCACCATGTCGGTCCACAGTGTCGACATCGTGAGCGGCAGACCGTGCTATTCGTAATTAAAGAGAGCGAGAGATGAAGATTGTTAGACATATCCAAATGCAGCAGCGACAGCAGAGGCGTAGACGGGGAGTGACGCACCCATCGAATGATGATCAGCGAAAAGAGAAAGCAGACGCCGAAGATCACGATCGTCACAATGTCGAGCCGGGAAGCAATGAGCTCGCGGGTCGCTGGTCGTGACACACATCACACATAAGAAGCAAACACACAATTTGGGTTAGCACGAACAACCCAGGCACCGCAACTTCCCACATGCAATGCACACATACTGCCGTCGACTTGGTAAAACAAAATCGGCGAGTTGTCGACCGCGGACGCCAGGCCCTGGTAGGCCGAGAGGTAGCCCTTCTCGATGGCCACTGACGCGTTCGGCGGGTTCCTAAAGTTGAAGAACGTGATGTCGAGCAGGTCGCCATTATTGATGTCGCCCTCGAAGGTATCTGGGATCGTGAACGAGATGTTCGACTTGCCCACGAAGAGCCCAAGCGCCGTCTCCCGACCCTTGTGCTGCAGCAGGGCGCCATTCACGTCCTTGATGAGCGGCGAGAAGCTCTCTTCGAGCGTCTTCGCGACGCGCAGTAGGATGAACGCGCCCGCGCGCAGCACGGCACCGCTACGGAAGCTCATGGTCACGGACGTGGTGCTCATGACTGTCGGGTCCGACGCTGTCATCTTCGTGTCCGAAAACATCCCAATGAGCTTGTACGAGTCGGAGCGGAGCTCGAGCTTGAACACCTGCCGGGGACTTCCCAAGGATCCCGTGGTCGCGCGGCAGTTGGTGCCGTCGAATCGGACGGTGAGCACCGTGAGGTCGATCTTCGTGCCTGGCCCGAGCCGCGTTGACACGCTGTCGACCGTGAAGACGTACTCGGACACGGGCTCCGCAAGCTCGCCGAGCAGCTGTGCAGTCAGGTCGACGATCGTCTTGTTGCCGTCGCGGTGGCACGTGACGGGCGCGTTGTTCAGAAAGCACTTGGATGCATTTCCTTCGAGCACCCAGAGCAGCGGCGCGTTGATCTCCACGGTGCTCGAGAAGCGACACGAGGCGCTCGTGAGCGACGCCAGTGTGAGGTCGTACGCGTCGAGCATCTCCGGGAAGTTCCACTTCGTGGCGACCACGAGCGAGCAGTTGGTGCACGTGCCTTGCAGCGACGAATTGACTGTCATGGTCGGGATGTCCGTGAGCTTGCTGTCGATGCTCTGGATGTCGGACGCCCCGCACTCCTTCATGCACGAGAGCCCGTCCGCGTACAAACTCTGCGGGCCGCCGCCGCCGGCGTTGAACACGCACTTGTCCGCCAGGCAGTTATACTCGATCTTCTCCGGGAACGCGTCGGTCGCTGTGTGGGCACGTGCGCGCCAACTGTCAGCGCTCAGTAGATTCGCTTGCTTACATCACTATGATATACACGCACCGGCCGTCGCGCCCAAAACGCTGGCGCCCAGGAGCGCGAGCTGCACGAGTCGCCGCACGAGTCGCCGCCGCATCGCGTCGCCTGCCAGTGTAACAAACGTCCGCCGCTGTGCTGCGCTGTCGTCCGCGCTTCGCTCGCTCACACTCGCACGCAGCAGCAGGCGCGAGCGAGTGGGTGGGGAGCGCGCGGGGTTTTCTCCGGGAGTTAATGCAGCCGGCGCGAGACAGGGACGCTGGATGCGCCGCCCGCCCGCCTTTATCTATGCCACTGCTGCTGCTGCTGCCCTGTGGAAGAAGAAGCCAGCGCGTTTCCTGATTTCGACTGGCAGAAAGTATAGGGGTGGCTTCGCGCGACATTCTCGGAACCTCCACGCTTCCAGGTCTCTAATTGGGTTGCAATATGACAGCATTCGACTTGCTGGATACAATTGAGTAGAGAAGAGGTCCATTTACGCGATGTTGCGTGAACGATTCTCATCAATTTTATATATCTTGCCTTACGAAATGAGAATCTGCTTGTCGCGCACGCGGATTGGCTGTCTCGCCGGACTTAGACGAATACGTGATCAAATGCGCAATCCGTAATTCTGATGGTCAGCCTCGAGAGCCACATCACATCTTGTGCCCAAGCCCGTCCGAGCTGCCCAAGCGACCATCACCATGGCGTCCGTGTTCCTCGGCGACCTGGACGACTACATTCAGCCGTCGCAGGCGTGCGTGAACCCGCTCTTCACGCCGGCGAGCGCCGCAGGAGCAGCGCCAGCGGGCGTTGCTAAGATCGCGCTCGAGACCGAGCTCTCGGCGGCGGACGACTGGGGCTTGCCACCGCCGCCCGTTGCCGCTGTGCGCCCGAGCATCATCCGCACGTCGGCGCAGGAGAAGGCGACCATCTCGCTCGACGACTGCCTCGCGTGCAGCGGATGTGTCACGTCCGCCGAGACCGTGCTTATCTCGCAGCAGAGCGTGCAGGAGCTGCTCGACGTGCTACGTGAGCGCCGACACCGGCTTGTCGTGCTCACGCTCTCGCCGCAGTCGCGCGCGTCGCTCGCCGCCCACTTCGACCTCCCGGTTGCCACTGTGCACCGCAAGCTCGTCACCATGTTTCGCGCGCTTGGCGTGCACATGGTGCTCGACTCGACAGGCAGCGGCGACTTCGCGCTGCTCGAGTCGCGCGCCGAGTTCTTGCATCGGTACAGAAACCAGCAGAAGACAGTGTGGGCGCGTCCTCCGTCCTCGGTCGCGGTGTCCGCGACGCAGACCGAGTTCGTCGAGCCTGTCACGCCTGCCACGCCGCTGCAGGACCCACTCCGGGCGATGCCGATGCTCGCGTCAGCGTGTCCTGGCTGGATTTGTTATGCTGAGAAGACGCAGCCGAACGCGATTCCGTTCATCGACACCACTAAGTCCCCGCAGCAGATCGCTGGCGCGCTCGTCAAGCACATGGTGAGCAGAGAGCAGGGTGTGTCGCCGAGCGACGTGTATCACGTCGCGGTCATGCCGTGCTTCGACAAGAAGCTCGAAGCCTCGCGCAAGGACTTTCTCGACGGGGAGACACAGGTGAAAGACGTTGATTGCGTGCTCGCGACGACTGAGATCGTCGAGCTGATCGCTGCGCAGAACATCGACTTTGCCAACCTGGAACTCGCGCAGCTCTCCCCGCAGGAGATCCTGCTAAGCGGGATCTCGGAGGACGGCACCACTGTCCTCGGCAGTAACGTGAACGCGAGCTCGGGCGGCCAACTCGAGCACATTTTCCGCTACGCTGCGAAGGAACTCTTCAATGTGGATGTCACTGGTCCGCTCGAGTACGTTGTGGGGCGCAATCCGGACTTCCGAGAAGTGACGCTCGTCGTCGACGGCAAGGAAGCGCTCAAGTTCGCAATCGCGTACGGCTTCCGGAACATCCAGTCGATCATGACGAAGATCCGGCGCAACAAGTGCCCGTACCACTACGTGGAGATCATGGCGTGTCCGAGCGGGTGCTTAAACGGTGGTGGACAAATCAAGCCCAAGTCTACACTGCTCGCTTCGGAGCTCCTGGGCAACGTCACGCGGCGGTTCCAGGAGCTCCAGGTGCGGGCGCCGATCGACAACCCGGCGTGCAAGTATGTCTACGAGAAGTACTTTGGTGGGCAGCCGTTCTCAGAGAGCGCACGCGGGGCGTTCCACACACGATACCATGCTGTCCCGAAGCTCGAGCTGTCGAACCCCTTGGGCATCAAGTGGTGAGCGCGATCGATCAGACGCGAGAGAGAAGTGAGACGGAGCATAGAGAGAAAGAGATCAGATCACCATCGCACCGACGAGCATCCATGCATGACGTAGGTTTCGGTGCTTGCAATGTACATCACTACAGTGTCGAGACGGGCGTGCGTGTCGTTCCGTTCATCGCGTCGGAGGCTTGGTGTCTGATAACGACAACGCTCGAAGTGTATTGAGACAAGAGTCGTAGCTATCGCCCGACGCCTGGAAGAAAGTTATGCCTCCCCTCGGGTCGCCTGCGACGCGATCGCCGCGGTCTCCTTGGCTGAGTTGCCCACGTGCACGGGGCAGAGCACGCTGCTGTTGTCGCCGTTGTGCTGGCCGTCCTTGACGCCCCAGAGGTTCTCGTGGAGACACACCTCCTTGAGGCAGTGGCGGAGCGTGCGCACGCGGGAGACCACCCATGCCGACACGGAGCTCTCGTCCGCCGCCGCCGCCGCCACGCTACTGTCGATCGGCTTGAAGTGCTCGATCTCACCCAGGAACGCCTCGCGCCAGACGTTGGCCTTCTTCGCCTTCGCCTCGCGCTCATCGTCGTCGAGCCAGCTCTGGCTGTGGAGCACCATGCACCCCATCATCACCGGCAGGTACCAGAGAGAAGACAAAAACACTTTCTGCGCCGTGGCGTTCGACGGCTTCTGGTAGAACTTGTGCGCGAGGTAGATCGCGTACGCGTTCACGAGCGAGCCCTCGACCGCAAACATGTAGCTCGTGGCGTCCGTGAGCGCCGCGACGATCGGGATCGGCGCCATGTACAGCGAGTACCGGAGCGCGAGCGCGGCGCTGCGCGCACCCGTCGGGTCCGCACATGCAACCATCTTGTACCCGCCGCGCGTGTAGTCGGCGCGCGAGCGCCAGCTGAGCGCGAAGAAGTGCGGCATCTGCCACGCGAAGAGCAGGTACGCGTGCAGCGCGGCTTCGGGCGCAATGGCCGCGCCCGTGGCGGCCGCCCAGCCCATGACGGGCGGGATGGCGCCAACCACGGAGCCGACCCACGTGTTCCACTCGCTGCGGGTCTTCATGGGCGTGTAGACGAGCGCGTAGAGGCCGATGTTGAAAAGGCCGAGCGAGGCCACGAGCGGGTTGCAGCCGGCCGCGAGGATCGCCGTGCTGGTAGCCGCCGTGGCCGCGCCGAACGCCACCGCGTGGCCACGCGAGATCTTGCCCGCGGGCAGTGGTCGCTTGCACGTGCGGTTCATCTTGGCGTCGAGCTCCACCTCCCACACCTGGTTGAACGTGTTGGCGGCCGCGGCCGCGAGCGACGTGCCGATCGTCGCGGCAGCGAACGTGCTCCAGGAGATCGGTCCGCCCGCCATGAGGAAGCCCGCGCCCGTCGTCATGACCACGAGCGAGCTGAGCCGCACCTTGGAGAGCTGCCCGTAGACCTCCGCACGCTCCTTGAGTGTGAGCGCCGGCAACGTCGCGAGCGCGCTGCTGCTGGTGCTGGGCGCAGCCTCGAGCGCCGCGACGGGCTCGAGCGCCGCGGCCGTCGCCTTTGCCGCTGCTTCCTTGACGCCTGAGCGCGTCGAGAGGATGCGCATCGCGAGGTCGCCACGTGCCAGCCGCACAGTGCCCGCGCGCGCGCGAGGCGCCGCGATCAGGAGGAGCATGTCACCTGCTGCTGCTGCTGCTGCTGTCCGCTCACTCGCTTATGCACTCTCTCTCACACACACACGCAGCAGAGCAGCGAATGAGGGGCGCAGGTGGTGCGGTGGGGGCGATTCCGCTGATGCGCACAGCTGGAGGTGCGTTTCTTTTCCGAAGGTAGGGGATTCACGGCTGATGGCGCTCGCATTCGTGTAGGGACTCTCGAGGGGACACTGTCTTGCATGAGGCACTGAGGTCTGTATCACTAGGATAAAGGGAAGGCAAACTGTATAGGCTTTAGAAAACTGCGCAACAGCATATACCTAAAATGGATGGAAACAGGAAGTAGCAGCGAAAGACCTGATTTGGTCTGAAACGTGGACCACCAAACGTCGGGCTCTCGCTCCGACTGCAGCAAACGACAGCGATGCACAGATGACACACTCAAGATGCCAAGTCTGACATGGCCAAACACACCGAATGCGGATCTGCCGTTGGTACATGCGGAAATCGGTCGGCCTCTTGGTCGTTCCCAAGCATCTCGACTGAATGTTGACTGGATCGAGTTCACGAATGTACTCGACAAATTTAGGCATCACCGTCTTGCAGTGCGCCAACTTCGAGTTGCTGGCAAATGCTTGGCACACACGCTCGCGCTCCTGTATCACGGTATCCTTCACGACTGGGGTCGTTGACGCTGTTCGGATCGACGAGCCATGTCGGAAAACGTCCAGGTTGCGGTGCGCGTCCGGCCGTTCAATGAGCGCGAGAAGCTCTTGCTGAGCCGACCGTGCATCAGTGGGTCGCCAGCACTTTATCCATGACTTCAAATGCAACGCGAGTGCTCGGATCTCACACGCGTCTGTGCGCCGCTAATGGCCATGTGTGTGAAAAAGAGATGGTGAAAGAGACCCAGCAGACGTTCATCACCGACCCGGACACGAACATTGAGAAGCCGTTCACGTTCGACTACAGCTACAACAGCTTCGTGGAACCGGACGATCCCGAGTACGCTTCTCAGGATACTGTCTGGGATGACATTGGCGTTCGAGTGCGTAACAAGACTCTTGTGGACTTTGGATGCCAACACGGACAGCAAGCTCGAGAGATACACTGTTTGGCTAATAACCGCGTGCGTGTCTGCAGGTTCTGGAGCACGCCTGGAATGGCTTCAATGTCAGTCTCTTCGCGTACGGCCAAACCGGGTCCGGGAAATCCTTCTCGATGGTCGGCTACGGAACTGAGCGAGGTATCATCCCGCGCGCGTCCGAGGTGATCTTCGAGAGGATCGAAGCCAATACCACCGATGTCACGTTCAAAGTCGAGGCGAGTATGATGGAGATCTACAACGAGCGGGTGAAAGGTGTGTGGGTGTGGGTGTGTGATGATTGTAGTTAGTATGGGCGCTTGCTACTGCAGTAGAGATGCTCACTTGCAGTTTGACGTGTACACAGATCTGTTTAATCCTGCACTTGACAACCTCAAGGTCCGCGATCATCCTCGCCAGGGACCATATGCGGAGGGTTTGACGAGGAGCGCGGTGTCCTCGCACAAGGAGATCAGCAGGGTACGAAGCATTCCTTGTCACGATCACACATGGAAGCAAGCTCATGCTCGCGCGTGTTCTCTTCGTGATTATCCTATCTATGCTAGCTCATGGACGCGGGAATTCTAGCGAGGACGACCGCCTCGACCAACATGAACGCTACGAGCTCTCGGGCTCACACAATTTTCCAGATCATTGTCACTCAGTCGGAGCTCAACCAGACAAACGGCAAAGTGATGGATAAGGTCAGTCGGATTAACTTGATCGACTTGGCTGGAAGCGAACGCGCTGCCAGCACAGGCGCAACAGGTTCGAGGCTAAAGGAAGGGGCGGCAATCAACCAGGTAAGATGACGGAGAAATCTCGCAGTTCGGTAGAATGTGTGGAAGTCGAAAGAGCCTCACAACTCTTTTTGCTGCCTTGACTGTGCAAGTCTCTCTCGGCGCTCGGCAATTGCATATCAGCGCTTGCGGACCTCGCGAACGGGAAGAAGAAAGTCCTGGTCCCCTACCGTAACTCCAAACTCGTAAGGCTGGCGAATTCACATGGCATTGCGTGTCATCGCGTCAACTGACTTGCTGCTTCCTCCAGACCCACCTTCTCAAGGACTCCTTGGGGGGCAACGCGAAAACAATCATGATTGCTGCGTTGAGCCCAGCAAGCGTCAACTACTCAGTACGCCATCTTCTCGCGTGCCGGTATGACGTGGATCGCATCAACGTCATGTTCTCATCTTTTGCGTGTGTTTGACTCCAAAGGAAACGCTGAGCACACTTCGGTACGCCGATCGCGCGAAGCAGATCAAGAACCAAGCGGTAGTGAACGAAGACCCGAACCAAATGCTCATTCGCCAGGTATGAAAGGCACGAATGAGTGTAGTGTGTGGAGTCTATAGTGAAGAGTGCACGCATTACTAACGCGCTTCATGGCTCTGCAGCTCAAAGAAGAGCTCGAAGCACTGCGGAAGGCGATGCTTGAAAACGTCGACGGACGCCCGCAGTCTCGAGGCTTCATGGACGGCAGCGTTGAAGAGAATGCCTCTCGATCATTCTACATCGATCCAACCCGAGAGAGAGAGGTCGAGACGATACGAGAGCAGTTGGAAGAGCACCAGAGACTCCTCCGCGAGAGCGAGGTGAAAAGGATTTTCAAGTTTCATTCGGGTGACTATGTTTTGCTTGTCAGGTTTACTCACTTCAGCTCTCGTTCCCTTGATGGTCTCACAGAAAACGTGGAATGAGCGCTTGAAGGAGACTGAAGAACTCGCTCGGAAGCGCGAAGAGCAGCTGAAGCAGCTCGGACTCGTCAGTAACGCAAACGACCTCAAACTGAAAGCGACGATGGTAAGCGCCGCACCCTTGAGGACAAGGAGATGATGACAACTTCGAGAACTCACTCGTCACTGTGTCTCTATGCTATCCAGGAGCCGCACCTTCTCAACCTCAACGAAGACCAGCTCATGTCAGAGAAGTTACTCTACTTTCTGAACATCGGAACCAATAAAGTCGGTCGAATCGACGCTGACGAAGAGCAGAGCATCGTGATTGGCGGGCTGGGTATCATCAAAGAGCACTGCGTTATCGCTCGAACGCAACAGAAAAAGTCAGCACTGGACAACGGCGCTGTCAACGATCCAAACCGGCAGAACGACTCTTTGAACGAAGAGTATAGCGACTCCATCGTGATTCGCGCAAACCAAGGTGCAAGAGTGTACATCAACGCGAAGCAGGTCAACGAGGGAGAAGAAGCGGAGCTTCGCCACTGTGACAGACTCATTCTCGGGAACGCAAATGTGTTTCGGGTATGTACTGACTTGATATCGGTTGCAGTGTTCCTGTAGTGTTAAATATTCGATGCGTGTCTGCTTACAGGTGGTAGTCCCGTCGAGTCGTTCGCGTGATGTCAGCCCTGAAACCCTGGCGAGCGAATCACAGTTCGACTGGCAGCTTGCAATGAAGGAGCTCAACAGCTGCCAGATCCAAGCCAACCTCGAACTCGAGTTGATAGCGGAGAAAGAGAAGCAGGAGATGGATGCGCGCGTGAGAAATATGGAGGAAGTGTACGTTCGAATGCTCGCTGTTTAGGTACCGTTACCTGGCTGCTATGATGAGAGAACAGATCGTTAACAGCGCCATGTTGCGGCACGCTGTAGTATGCAGCAGGAGCAGAAGCTTGCAGAAGAGAAGATGCAAAAGCAGCGAGAGGAGTGGGAGCAACAAGTCCGCGAGATGAACGACAAGATGCGCGAGAAAGAAGAGGAGATCAAATCCCAGATGCAGAGCGAAGGAGACCTTGACAAGCGCCGCCTCGCGGAGCAGTTGGCGCAACAGGAGTCCAAACTGGCAGAAGAGCTTGTGAAAGCCGAGATCTTATTCGAGAGGAAGCAGGAGGAATTGATGCAAAAGCAGCGCGAGCTCGAGTCTTCACTCCAGAAGCAAATGCGCGAAGCCAAGCAGCTCAGCCAGCAAAAAGACCGAGAGCGCATTGAACGTATCCGATTCGACGACCAGCTGCTGCATTCCATCCCGCTGGTCAACGAAGCGAACTCGATTGGCGAAGAACTCCAGCAGCAAACAGTGTTCGCGCTGAAGTTGATCACATGCTGGCCCACTTTGACTGGACTTTCGAAGCCTGCTTTGACTCTTGAGGACGATGAAGCCGCCATAGTGGAGTCGATCTCAGCAGATCTCAAGGTCCAGGTAAACTTCCAAGAGTCTGGCACATTTCGAAGCGTGATGTGGGACGCCGATGACTTCCTTTCCAACATCTTCGTGATGCGAGAGATGTACCAAGTGTTCATCGAGAACAATCGTGCATTGAGCAGCGTACTCGCGTGGAAGGAGGCGCAAGACTTTGAGTGCGACCCGTTCTACGAGCCTCCGCAACCACAGCTCATTGGGAAAAGCTTTGTTTTCCTGAACAGCGTCGAGTTTGGATGCAAGATCGCAGACACTGTGCCAATCTTCGATCAACGTGGCGTAACAAACGGGACATTAAAATGCGAGATCACACCGACAGTTCTATCACACGAGTGGCAGGCACTCCAACACCGTCTCGTGGAGACTTGTCCTGAAGACGTCGCACAGCTCAAGCTGCCAACGCTCGCAGACTTCATGGGATCTAACCTGCGGTTAAACGTGTGCGTGGATCGCCTGCGCGGGATTCCAGGCAAGCTGTGCAAAGACGTCTACGTGGTTATCAAGTGGAGTGCCGGCGACGTGGAGGAGCATACATCACCCCCTGCATCTTCGCCGACTGTCGACCCTCAGATTGACTTCAGCGTTCTCATCGAGCGCACGATCACGCCCGAGCTTATTGCTTACGTCGCGAGCTCGCCACTGGAGCTCTCGGTGCACGGCATCGTACCGAGCAGCAACCTGAACAGCGTTTCTTCTCAGGCTGTCGATCTCAATGTGGACAAGCACCCAGGTTCGGCGAGAGACTACAGCGATGACTCTGATGGCTCGGTTGTGTTCTTCGACGTTGACGCGCGCGGGAGGAACAAACTAATGAGCAAGAAATCGATTCGCCGCCGCAATGGCAAGCTCATCAGCGAGGCTGAGGACGCGACAACGCTTCTGGATCAGTGTCGAGAGCAACTTGCCGTGCAGGGAAAGATCTTGGCGGAGAACACACAAGAACTCGAGCACAAGACAAACGAGGTTATGCTACTCCAGCACGCACTACACACCGAACAGCTCGAGAAGGACAAACTTCGCGTCGAAATGGAGAATCTCATTCGTACGAACAAGCTTATGCAGGCTAAACTGGAGCAGCAGATCTTGAAGCAGAGTGTCGCGAAGTTCTCTGCAGATCGGAAGAAGAGTGCTGCAGTGAGCGATCTTGCGTCTCAGCTGGGGAGTTTGGCGAGTGTCGCGAAGCGGAACGAATCGGCAGGAAGTGTAGCATCGAAGTCCTTGTCCCCACCACCATCCACGGAAGACACCAGCGCTCCCGTGAAGCGAGCAGTGCTCGCCGAAGCGTCCTCACCGCACAAGCAAGTACTTCGTTTGCCACCACTCCAGGAGACTCTACACTCGGATGCTCTTATACAAGAACAAACTGCCGATAGCACCTCAATGCAAGCACCAGACCGATTCCAGCAAGGCCAAGCGAACGCAATTCAAGAACACGAGAAGGCAAAGGCAGTCGGATCAACAGATGAACTGAAAGCCGCGTCACACGAGACAATGCAGGAGACGACAGATATCGTCACTTCAACTCCGACTCGCGTCAAGCAGAAAGGGCTCTTCCACGCGGTCTTCTCCGTGCAGCACAGAGGCAAGAAAGGTGGGTGTCCAGTCACATGAAGGCACACAGTCTATTGCACGTGGTGATAGCGCGCATGCTCTTCCAACGGAGCGTGTTTGCTTTCTCATAAATATGTGTGTCGGCGACGGAGACGACGCCGACAGCAGTGGCGGTGGTGCTTGTGCCCTTCTCTTCCTATGATAGAACACACTCAACTCGGTCGAGTGTTCTTGTCATCTCCTCTTCACGTGTACCGGGACGACGACAGCACTGTGGACGAGAGAAAGCTCGATCGCAGAGAAGTGAGTCTTTCTTGTGCATTTTGGCGGAAGCTCGCGCGCTGCTGGGATCGGAAGTCGTGCAGCGTGCCTCGGTACAAGCTGCCTCGCGAGAGATCTTCGACTCGGAGGTCGAACGTGGCGAAGTACGAGTGCGTGAGCTCCGCCGCGTGCTCGAGCGCCACGGCCCACTGGTGCGCGACCTGCTCGTCCTGGCGGTTGTACAGGTGCAGCTCCATCTCCTCACCGTGCGGGTCGAAGATGTGGAAGGCGCCATCGATCGCGCGACCGGCACGCTCCACTGCGATCTGGATGAGCGGCACGTCGTTGTGTCTCGAAGTCCGGCGGTTGTCGCGATAGAGCAGCAGGAACTCGTTGCGCAGCACGACGAAGACTTTTGTGGCCGTCTGGTGCTGCTTCTTGGTCTCCTCATACTCGATGAAGCTGTTGGCGTTGCGACTGGTGCTACTGGAGGCGGTGGTGGTTGTGGGCCGAGGGGAGACCGCGTCGTAGCGAACCCAGTACATCCAGCCTTCCAAACGGAGGTTGTGCGATGCCGGCGACGGGATCGATGACGAGACGGAAGACATGGATGACGCCAGGGTGCTCGTGCCGCTGCTCGTCCTCATGGAGGCTTTGCATTCCGAAGACGACGGCGTCGTGCAGCAGAACGACGAGCCTGCGGTGGAGCGCAGGTCCTCTTCGCTCCCTCCCTTTTTCGCCTTGCGGAGCTTCCGCCTCCGCTTGACGCGCTCCGTGAAGCTGGCGACCGCGTGCCGAGCGATGGATAGCAGCACCATGCTGGTGGCGCTGCTCCGTGGACGACCCGTGAGAGATCACGGACTGGCTGCTCAGTCGGTTGGTCGGCTGATCAGTCGTCCAGGCAACCAGGCGGGGGGTTCATGGTCCGCCACCCGATGATTCTGACGCAGCCACCGCCGAGAAGGTACGGAGCCAGACGCCCTCGTGCATCGCCATAGAGCGCCGACACATGTGCGAGACCGATCGCAGGCTGGTAACGCGGTGTGTGGTCAGAGAAGTTTGTAAAACGTCGAGCCAAACTGAACCCGCGCAGACACATGGTGACCGCCATGCGATTCTACCGAAGTTCGAGAACGCCGGAGAGCGCTGGTTGGAGCCAGAGCACATGGGCTCGACACTTGTTGTGAGCAGAAGTTGCCGCACGCATGTTCGTCAACCCACCACTTGCTCTCTTACCACCACTGCACTTCATTCACTTCGGAACACTGAGCAACACAGCGCTTACCCAGCGCCTCTGTTCTCTTCTTATTCTCTGTGCACTTCCTTCTTCCTCACGCGTGTGTCCACGAGTAGCCAAACAAGCAACTCGCCCTGCGCCCACGAGCGCATTCAACACGCTACAGCAATAGCTCGCTATCGGCCATGTGTGCGGACCATCCGTCTGCCTGTCTATCTGCCGCTGCCACCGCTCCCGAGACTCAGGCGGTTGATCTGGCCGAGGTACTCGGCATACGAGTACGAGCCGCCGTTGAAGCTCGCGCGGTCCTCCACGAGCTTCCAGAAGAACCGACCCTCGCTCGGGTCGCCCTCGCGCATCACTACCACGTTCATGAACGGACGCCGGTCTTCGCGGATAGCCGTGAGGATGTTGCCGACGCGGCGGCTCATGTCGTCGTGTGGCGCGAGCAGCTTCACCTGCGTCCAAAAACCACCACGTCGCTCAGCTACCTACCACCCAGGATTCACAAGTACAAAATACGATCGAACCTGCTTGCAGTCCACGCCGTCCATGGTTGGGAGCCCGAAGAGACTCATGAGCAAGGCCGACGGCGCCGAGCGGCCCACCCACATGTACAGCGTGAGCGCGTCCTCGAGCAGGAAGACGCCGTCACACTGCAGGCGCTCGATCGACAGGTTGATCACGGGCGGCAGGACGATGCGGCTGGAGCCAGCCGTCGCCTTCTCCGGCTGGCCGCCGGGCGCTGCTGCTTGGTCCTTCGGCGCGGGCAGCCCGACCTCTGGTGACAGGTTGTGCAGCGCGAAGAGGCGCGGGTAGATGAACACGCGCGAGTCCGGCACCGGCATGTTGTTGAGCTGGAGCACGAGAAACGCAGCACACAGAGGCAGCCAGTCAGTTCATCAGAACCAAACACTATCAGACGTAGGGTCACGACGCGCACACGAACCTCGTACTGCGCGAAGACGCGCTCGTCCGGGTTCAGATCCGTGCCGCCGCGAAGTGCCGTGTTCTTCAGCATCGACATCTGTTCGCATGCAAGCACATGCGTATCCCACATGTCAGTTTTGCAACAGGTTTTATGAATCTCTCCAATATTAACACGTACGACGTAGAGCGGAAGCAGTTGAAGCGACTCGGGCAGCTGGAGTTGGTAGCCGCCGCCCTGCTTGTTCGCGCCGTACGCGCCCGAGTTCCTGTAGGCGCGGACAATGTCGGCGCACTGGTTCTGCAGCCGCGTGCGTGCGCTGTCCAGTCCTGTCTTGAGCGCGATCTCGAGCGCCTGCTTGGCCATGAGGTTGCACAGCGTGTCCACGTCCACGGATCTGAACACCTCCGCGAACACTGCACGTGCCAGCATTCCATAGTGTGTAAGTCACAAGCCCACCACTTCGTGCTCGCGCATATATAAAACGCACGCTTGGACACTGGGAGGCACAGCGTGTGGACGCGGATGCGGCGTTCGCCGCCCGAGGTCGTGTAGAGCAGCCCTGCTTGGACCGAGATCGTGGTCGAGCTCAGCAGCGTGTCACTGTGTGTGATCTCGATCGCGTACGTCGAGTCGGCGTGGGTCACCGGCAGCGCCAGCAGGTCCGGGCCGCGCAGGAACATATTGCCGTAGAAGTTCGTGAGCCGCATGCCCTTAGTGCAGCGCACGCGCATGACGGCCTCCCAGCCCGTCTCGCGCACGAGGCAATGCGTCAGCTCGCGCTTGAACTTCTCGCCGTCCTTCTCGATCGTGAACGCAGGGTAGTAGTATACTTGGCCCGCAGAGAACTTGGACAGCGAGCCTAAAGTCGTATAGAGGAAACAAACGCTGTCAGGATATGCGCATCCAGGCGCGAATGAGTGAGTTGGCGTTTTCGTACCGAGCGTCGCCAGATCCTGGTACTGCGGGGAGAACAGGAACGTGTCGACGCTCACTTGCTGCCTGCAAAAGTCGATGGCGTTCGACCGATAGAACCTGGAGTAACGATGACACAATCACCAAAGCGCGCACACACAATCATCGTCACGCTGCTGCTACTGCTTCTGCTGTCAGATACATAAATGAACACTCAAAAGCATCTGTCGTACGTGTCAGCAGGGCTGAAGAGCGAGTGCTCTTTGTCTGTCCCAAGCACGCGCGGGTTTTCGCGGTTGCGGACCGCTCCCTGGCCGCTCGACGGGAGCGACGACTGGAAGACGAGCATCTTGCCGCCCACAGACGACTGGATGCCCCCCAATAAAGCACACATCAGCGCGTGTGCCGCTTTTCAACAAAGAAACACGACAGCTCATCACGCACCATGAGCTTGAACGCTACGCGGATCGCCGGACCCATTGCGGTCTCTGCCGATCGCGCGTTCTGGTGGATCGTCGGCAGCGAGTCCAGCAGCGTCTCGATGATCTCGCGCGAATCGCTCAGGTTCACCAGCAGCTCGTCCGGGATCGGGATGAAGAGCTCGTCGAGGTCCGCGATTACCATCATCTGCGGCGCCTTCAGCGTGGACTATAGAGGAGAAGCAAGCAAGTCAGAAACTACTTTCCTAATCATATCGATAAAGCACACCTACACACCTTGAGGTTGTAGAAGTGGACGGAGCTGTCGTAGGTCACAAAGCCCACGCGGGTACGCGGCGCGCCGGGCAGGTTGTCGAGCTGTTCCTTGATCGTCTGCGCGGCGACGTGCACTGCGCCTGACTGCACGGCCGTCGCAGACACGTCGATGACAAACATGTAGCACGGCGGTTGTGGAGGTCGCATCATGTACTCGGACGGCGCGACGATCTCCACGCTGCCCAACAACTCCGGCCGCTGTAACGCAATCTTCTGGTGAGCAACACAATGATCACGTCACCACATACCTACAAGAACAAGGTAATCCACCTCGGCACGGTCCTGGCGCTGCTGCTGCGCGTTGAGATGGCAAAAGTAGGAGCTCGCGACGTCGTTCGAGACCCCGCAGAGGTTGCAGCGCCAGCGGCGGCCGTTGTCGACCCATTGCACGAACGGGTTGATGTACGTGCGGCAGTGGCGGCAGCGCACGACGCCGCTCGGGCCAAAGTTGACAACGTCCAGCTCCTCATTCTCCGCGGGCGGCGCCAGCGGACGAATCACCACGCCGATCGTGATGCTCGACTTGGTCGCGTGGTCCTGTGAGTGCGGAATCACGCCCACCGTCATGCGCATGTAGCGCGGGTCGCACTGCGCCGCCATGAGCTCGTCCGAGATCGGCGACTGCTGCATCATCGGCTGGCCCTGATGGCTGTAGCCGCCGTCTGCGGCCGCAAAGGCAATGTCAGCCTCTCGCGTGCAACGAAATGTCATTCAGCATGCTCCTCGCCCATTCAACAGATTCGTCGTACCCATCATGTCGGCAGGTTGCTGGAAGTTGCCGCTCGGCGGAGCGCCCGCGTAGTTCGGCCCTGGCGGTGGTGGTGCCTGCTGCTGCTGGCCAGGCGGAGCGAGGTATCCGCCTGGACCCGGAGGACCGCTTCGCATCGGCGCGCTGCCCATGCCCGGCGCTTGCGGCGGCGCCCCCATCATCGGCGGAGGCGCTTGGCCCATCATTGGCGGAGGCGCTTGACCCATCATCGGCGGAGGCGCTTGGCCCATCGGTGGCGGAGCGCTACCGCCTGCACCAACTGGCGGTGCACCGAGTCCCATCTGCGAGAACTGCGCGCTGAGGCCGCTCGCGTTCGGCGGACCAGTCGGCGGCCCCGTCGGCGGTCCAGTCGGCGGCCCCGTCGGCGGTCCTGTCATTGAACGCGTCAATGGTCCTGTCGGAGGACCAGTCGGTGGTCCCGTCGGAGGACCACGCAGCCCCATACCCTGCGGCGGCGGACCACCGAACGCCCCCATGCTGCCTGGACCCGGAGGGCCGCGCGCGAGCGGCGCGCCGCCACCAGACGACGGAGGGCCGCTCATCATCATCGGCGGCCCGCGCGCGAGCCCACCGGGGGCTCCTTGGCCGCCGACTGGCTGGAAGCCCATGGGCTGCGACATTGGCGGGCCGCGCCCCGGGAAGCTGCCGAGCGGCTGCGGCGGCGCGCCGAACTGCGGGGGCAGCGGCGCCGCGGCGGCGCCCGGCTGACTACGCGGCGCCAGCGCGCCGGGGAAGCCGCCGAGCGGCTGCGCAGGGCCGGTGGACGGCGGGCCGCCGAACGCACGCGGCTGCGCGCCGAGCCCCGAGCCGGACGGCGGGCCCTGCGCCTGGAGGGGCTGCTGCTGCGCTGGGTTAAACGGCCGGAAAGAGTTGGATGGTGGCCCCTGCGGCCGCGCGCCGAACTGCGGCGGCGGCGGCTGCTGCTGCTGCTGGTGGTACGGAGGAGGGTTGTTCATGGCCGCTGGCGGCGGGGAAAAGCAAAAGAGAGAAGCAAGGACAGCGGCGCGCGTGAGCAGGGAGCAGGCGAGGGGCGCGAGCAGCACCCGGCAGCTCCTTCCACCCACCTGCTGCTTGCCACTGCTCGCCACGGGGCACTCGCTCACTCGCGCCGTGCGTGCGATGTGTTGTTGCCACGTGCGAGCCGAGAGGGGAGGATTTTTGCGCTTCTGGTTACTCGGTTCTTTTTATGGTCGATGGCGCATTTCGAGCCAAAAGGGAGCGCGCAGGGCGTGCGCACGGGTACACGAGGTTACGGCTACGTGGTAAATTTGGGGAACTTGAGTTTTCGAGCTGAAGCGCATGTAATCGCGGATCTGGTACACTGTACCGTGCAATGTGGCACAGGAGAGTGGATGAGCAGCTTGTGCATCAGCATTGCTCATCACTTCCGTCGGGGGTGACATCACCGGCATCCTCGTCGCCTCATTCGCCGATTCCCAGTCAGCCGCGCAAGCTTGGCCTTCCAGCTTTCTTCTCTCGAGCACAATGGCGGCAGAGTACGCGCCGTTGTTGCCGCACGGAGCGACTGCGCCGCGCGCCAACAAGTCCAAGAAGCTGCCGCTGCTGCTGGCGCTTGTCGGCGCGGTCGTGGCGCCCGCGCTGCTCTTCCGCGGCTCGGCGCCGTCCTCAAGCCCGAGTCCGAGCACGGCTGCTGACCTCCCGACGACGTCCCAGTACGCTGCGAGCGCCGTCAGTTCGCGCAACCTGCTTGCCGAGTGTGAGGAGAAGTACTTTACGCAGACGCTCGACCACTTCGGCGCTGGCGCGCCGACGTACGAGCAGCGCTACTTCGTGTGCGACAAGCACGGCCGCAAGGACGGCGCCATGTTCTTCTACGTCGGCAACGAGGCCGACGTCGAGCTCTACCTCAACAACACGGGGCTTATGTGGGAGAACGCGCAAGAGTTCGGCGCCACGCTCGTGTTCGCAGAGCACCGGTACTTCGGCAAGTCCGTGCCGTTCGGCAAGAAGGTGGAGAAGCACATGCAGTACCTCTCGACGGAGCAGGCGCTCGCGGACTACGCGGTGCTCATCACGCACCTCAAGCAGAGCCTTGAGTTGGACGTGCCCGTGATCGGCTTCGGCGGCTCGTACGGCGGCATGCTCGGCTCGTGGTTCCGCATGAAGTACCCGAACATCATCGATGGCGTGATCGCCGCGTCGGCGCCGATCCTCGCCTTCCTCGGTGACGAGAAGCCCGTGGATATGGACTCGTTCGCGCGTGTGGTGACGTTCGACGCGTCGCCCGCCGCTGGCTCGTCCGCCAAGTGCGTGCCGAACGTGCGCCGCGCGTGGACCGCGATCGCGTCGCTCGGCGCGACGAAGCAGGGCCGCGCGCAGCTGAAGGAGGCGTTCTCGCTCTGTGAGAGCGAGAAGCTGTCGTCGGACGAGGACGTGGCGGGGCTCATCGACTGGGCCAAGTCCGCGTTCGACTACATGGCCATGGGCAACTACCCGTACCCGTCGCCGTACATCATGAACGGCAAGAGCGTGCTGCCGGCGTACCCTGTGCGCGTGGCGTGCGAGCACCTTAAGGACGACTTCGCTGCGGACGACGATGTGGGCTTGCTGCGCGCACTGCGTGAGAGCGTCGGCGTGTACTACAACAGCACGTTCGACCAGCAGTGCTACACGCTCAGTCCGCCGTCGGAGGAGTCCGCCAAGGACGGAAACTTCTGGCAGTACCTCTTCTGCACGGAGCTCTACATGCCGACGAGCCTCAGCGGCGAGACGGACATGTTCTGGTCCGTGCCGTGGAACCAGACGGCGGACAACGAGAGCTGCCAGAAGCAGTGGGGCGTGGACCTGCGCCCGCAGTGGGCCATGACGCAGTACGGCGGCCGCAAGGCGCTCTACGCCGCGAGCAACATCGTGCTGAGCAACGGCGACTTCGACCCATGGTCGGGCACCGGCGTGCTCGAGAACATCTCTGAGTCGGTCGTCGCCGTGCCGGTCGCGGGCGGTGCGCACCATCTCGACCTCTTCTTCAAGAACGAGCTCGACCCGCCGTCGGTCGTCGCGGCGCGCGAGACGGAGCTGGCGCACATCCGCAAGTGGATCGCCGCGTACTATGCGCACCGCGCGAGTGTGCAGGCGTGAGCTGAGAGCAACCGTCGCCTCGGCCTCGTCGGTGGCGACAGTCTTCTTCATATGGGATGCGTAAACGAAGAGGACTTGAACATAACGTGTTGATAAGTTACTGTGTGTAGCTGGTAGTAGCAGTAGTTGGTACAGGGAGAAGGTAGGAGTGTGTCCCTGTCGACCTGCCACAGCGCAAGCGCTGTACGAGTCTCTTCGCTTGGTGGGCTGGCTGGCAGACAGGCTGGAAGACTGGCGACCGGCCCGTGTGCCCAATAAATAGGGGGAGGGGGAGAAGAAGGCGCGTCACTTGCTGGAGCTGTCGAGGCGGTCGACGATGCGCTCGACGCGCTTCTTCCACGACTGGCGCAAGCGTAAGGCCGAGAGCACGGACTTCCACGGCTTGGCGCTCCGCGCGCCGCTTGTCTCCTCCTGGTACTCAACGAGCGTGCCGGCGTACATGAGCGACGCGGAGCGGCGGATACTGCGCGGCACCTGCGCGTCGTCGGCGAGCGTCGTGCGCTCGAGGTTCTTGGTGAACGACGCGGCCTCGATGAGCGCGTTGTACCAGAGGTAGGCGGTCTCCTGCTCGTAGAGGTAGAGCTCCATCTTCTCGCCGCGCGGACCTTCGGCGCAGAGCCCGCCGATGGACGACATAGTGGCCCACATCACGGCGATCTGCACGAGCGGCCGCGGCGCGCGCTCGCCGCGCGTGAGGAAGAGCAGCTCGTTGCGCAGCACGGCGTAGACCTTGAGCCAGCAGTCGCGGTCGCGCTTCCAGTACATCCAGCCCTCGATCGTGGACGTGGACGCGAGGTCGGAGCCGAGAAACGAGCCGCGCGACGACGCCGTGGTCTCCGTGGCGGCCTCCGACACGAGGCTGCTGCTACCCCAGTCGGCGCGCTTCTTGGGCGCCATGGCCGAGTGCGAGGAGGCGGGGAGCGCTGGTTCGGCGGAGCGGGAGCGAAATGCGAAGTAACGCCGCAGGTCCGCGGGTCTGCTTGCCCTGCTGCCGGTCTGGAGTACTATGGCGTCATCCTCGTGGCGGCGGAGCGCGGAGCATCCGGTGGAGCATCCGGTGGCCGGCGAGCTTGGCCATTGTCGTCGACTTGTACAGATACTTTTCGAAATTTGTGCCTGCAAGAACGAATCCCTTACGAAACCGATCGTAGCAACATTGGCTGTGTCGATGGTGAACAGCATCTAGTAGCTCCTGCGAGACCCCATTTGACAAAAACGTGGATGATGAAGAAATCGAAGGGAAATCAGTCATCCGTGCGAAACTTGCTAGTGAGAAAACCCAGGGAGCGCACGGCTGCAATTTTTTGTGCTGGCTCGACGACCGAGGTCCTGCCCGCTCTTGCTCCTTGCTCTCCCTCTGCTGCTTGCTGAGCTGAGCGCTGTTGATTTGACTGGCGCGCTTCGCTTGGCGCAGTCTTGCCAGTGAGTGGGCCTGTGTGCGGTTGTTGCGTGATCTCGTTCTTCGCGCTCGGTTCTTTCATGGCTCGCTCGAGCTGATAAATGAGGTTTTCCCGCATCGCTCGGAACACCTTCACGCCCGTGGCTTCACGCACACACGCACAGCACACCACCTTTCCTTCCTTCCATCGCATCTCGATGTCGTTCAAGAGCCAAGTCGCGAGCAAGACGCACGCGCACGCCGATCGACCGATCGAAATGCTGCGTTGTGTGAACAGCGAAAGATACACGCGACACAAAGCACATGATCGTTCATTAGGAGGGGCAACGCGAGGCGCTGTGGCTTGCCTTGCTGGATAAATAGGGGAACGGAATAGATAGAGCTGGTACTCAGGAGCTCGTTCGCGCGTGTGCACGTTTTGTGGTCGGTCAGAGTCGTCGGAGGTCACCGACGGTGATGTCTTGTCAGACGCGTGTCTGCCGGGACGGGCAAGCACGATCAGCCACCAGTGGCAGCTATCAAGAATGTGTCGCGTCTTCAGGAGGAGCGCGCAGAACGGCAGCTGCCCCCCGCGCCGAGTCGTCGACACGGTCATCGCGATCGCCGTTGTCACCGCAGGAAGTCGGCGCCAACCGAGCGGTCTGCTGCTTCTGCTTCACGAGACGCTCTGGCGCCGGACGGAGAGTGCGCGCGGGCTGCGCTTGTGCCGCCAGTTGGCGACGAAGCGCGCGATTAGTGCGCGGCATCGATCGCGCGTACCGACGCGGCGGTAGGCGACCAAGCTGCCGTGGTAGGCACTGCTCTTGGGAAGCTGGTCGACCTCGAGCGCGTGCGTGCGGAAGTAGGCGGCGGTGATGGCCGACGCCTCATGCAGGCGCGCGCGCCAGAGCTCGAAGCTCTCGTGGTCGCGCAGCCAGAGCTCGAGGTCCTCGCCGTTCGGATCCACGAGACGCAGCTGGCGGTCGCCCGAAGCCTCGACGGTCGCGACCGCGATCTGCATGAAAAGCGACTTGGCGCGCTTCTCGCTCTTGAAGAGCCATAGGAACTCGTTCTCGAGGACCGCGAAGACCTTGGTCCAGCACTTGGAGTTCAGCGCATCGCGCTGCCAGTAGACCCAGTCCTCGAGTGCGTCGTCGCCGCCGCAGGATGTGAGGAACGTCGAGCGTGACGACGATGCGGACGACAGCGACGGCGGCCCGAACGTCAGTTCTTCTGCGGCGTAGAGCTTCTTGAGCGCGCGCATCGCGTCGTCGGGCGGGTGTCCGTCGTGGTCGTGGGTCGCTCTGCTTCTCGTGCGAGCTCTTGCTCTTGCTTGTCCGAGCGCAAATTGCGAAGTGGGCGTGTCTCTCGCCCGCAGGTTGCATCCATCGCGAGGCAGCCTCGAGAGGGCCGAAGCGGCACGAGTAGCGCCTCTTGTTGTTGTGTTGTCCAAATGATGGAATACTGTGAACTCAAGAGTTCGATGGTTTGGTCGGCCAGTCGGTCGGTCGCCTCGCCTCGTGCAGTCAGTCGCCGGTTGGTATCCGGCGGCGCCCTGCTGGCCACAAGCATGGTTGTGCACACAGCGGGTGCTGCGAACGACGGCCAATGGTTGCACAGTGATTCGCCTCGCGTGGACCCACCAACACGCATTCATACAGTGATAAAATCTAGGGTGATCAATCACCTGACCATGTTCACTCAGCAACCTGCCAGAAATCAGCTCGCGAGAGTGCTTGTTGCCAGCTAACTCACACATGCTTCCACAGCACCAATCGCGTGCGGTCGATGGCTACATAACGAAGCTCGACAATCCAGCAAACGCATCAGAGGCGAATAGCATTGCCATGGAGGAGCGCATTACCTTGGAGGAGCGCATCGTGCACGGCTTGTGTTGCTCGCCTTGCCTTGATGCAAACCAGTACGCAGACTTCACGAAGGCTTTCAGCACACAGTAAGAGTATCGCATCACTTTGATGTTGTAGGGATGGCTGCGAGCCGTAGTCTGCGACGAATCGCCATCCTTCTCGAAGCAAGCCTCTTCGCTGAAGCGCTGCTGCGAAGCACCAGTTCTTCTCGCATCGTATTCACGAGCTGGAGGACTACCTACTACCTGCTTGGGGACGCACAGCGAAACGGCGGGTCCTCCTCAACAAAGAGCACCTTGTCATTGGCGGCGGCAGCCACCAAGCGCCCGTATTGGGTTCGCAGTGCGCAGGGTATTTCACCGGCCACAAACACAGTTCGTGGCAACTCGACGTAGTGCTCCCGAATACCATGGTGCTCAGGTGCGCGATTTGGCAGGATCTGCTTTCATCGAGCAGCCGACCAGACGCACACCGAAGGAGGATCCCTCTTGTATGCACCCCAAGATGGTTATGTCTCAGCACGTTCGCAACGGTCGGTCGCCTCTTCCCAAAAGCGCATCTCGCCGCGATTCGTTCGACCAGCAGCACAAATGATGACTTGGCTGCACCGTCGCCGGTGTTCGCACAAGCTTCACACACCTACCTTTATACTCCAGCGCTTTTACTCTGGCCGAATCGCCGATAGCACTTTAATGGGGAACCACCACGCACACGACGCCTAGCTGGCTCGCTTGCCGCATGCATCTTGTCGGAATTACATGAACACATCATTCACTGTACAGAGGGCAGTACGTGGAGCTGCCGAATAACGCTCTTGCTCGCAGTCTAGTCTGCTAGTCAGTGATGCTGTTCCAATCGTTCGAACTATAATCGCGTCAGTACTCCTCGCGCGTGCGAGTGCTACTGCCAACTACACGCTTCGAAACCGAGGCGCGCGCAAGTTATGAGCAAGTGCGCAAGCTGCCAAGAATCAATTAATACATGCTGAAATGGTCGCGCTGTGATTGGGTGGTCTCCCCGCGATAGAGTGCCCGCAGTGACTATTGCAAAAGAAAATGCCACAAGAGGCGAAATTTGGTGCTTTTTTTCTGCTGCACTTTCGCAGTCTGAGTCAGACGACCTTCGCGCGACCTCGATCTCATTCAAGCGACCTTCGCGTCACCGCTCGCAATGTGTGGGTTCGCTCATCCGCAATCGCACAAGCGCCAGCGATCCTGCGCCGCACTTTCTCAAACCACAGCTTCAGCGCGCAAGCAAGAGCACCTCGAGCTCTAGGAGGATAGGGAGGAACCGACTGCACAGCCGCGCGCGCCATCGCAATGTACTCTCCCTGGACGGCGGCGAGCCGCATGTCGCGCGACGTCGACCGGCCGCTGGCGCCGTCGCCCATCCAGAAGGGCTACGGCTCCGTCTCGCGCGACGACACGCGCTGGGACTACGTGATGGTCTTCCCGAACCCGCCGAAGGAGACGATCGAGGCCGACGACCAGCGCGACGCGATCATCAGTCGCCTGCGCACCGCCGGGCTCGAGACAAAGCTCTTCTACTCGCTCGGCGGCGAGCTGGTCTTCTGCAAAATCCGCGCGCCCGAGGAGCTGCTCAAGGACGAGGCACAGGACGTGCGCATGCACCTGCAGCTCGACCCGGACGAGTTGCGCAAGGCGGCGGCGGAGGGGCTGCCGCAGTACAACATTGCACCATTCCCGATCCGCGACGTCAAGCGCCAGTACTCGTATAACCCGTTCGAGTACATCTTCGCAGCGTACATGCAGCACAGCGACGCGCAAAAGTTCTTTATGAAGAAGGGCAAGTACGGCTCGCTCTTCGGCTCGACCGAGCGTCTCGCGCTCATTGAGCACATCATCACGAACCACGCCAACGGCGCGCGGTGCGACATCGAGCGCCTCATGTACGATGGCGTGATCGTCGATTGCTTCCCGCTGCACGAGGATGACCAGAAGCTGGAACTCAAAGACCAGTGGATCCGCTGGAAGACGTCGCCGATGAACCAGCCGTTCGACCGCATCTGCAACTACTTTGGCGTCAAGGTCGCGCTCTATTTCCTCTACCTCGGCCACTACACCAAGTGGCTGCTCTACCCGGCGCTCGTGGGGCTCATCCCGGGCTTCCTCGACTACCTAGTGCCGCGCACGCAGCACAAAGCCGTGTTCTCGTACCTATCGCCTGCGTTCGGCGCCTTCATGACGATCTGGATGAGCGTGTACCTGGAGGACTGGAAGCGGCTCAATGCGCGCGAGACGCTGCGCTGGGGCACTGCAGACTTCACACAGATCGTGCAGATGCGCCCACAGTTCCAGGGCGAGAAGATCCCGTCGCCGATCAATGGCAAGCCTACACGATACTTTAGCCCGCGCGAGAAGCTCAAACGCGTGGCGTACAGCTGGATCGTGATTTCGTTCCTGATCCTCATCGTGTTCGGGCTTGTGTTCGCGACGTTCGTACTGCGCTACGACCTGACGAAAGGCGATGCCGCGGACGACCTGGTGGTGTATCATGTGCAACTTGGCCCGATGATCGCGGCGACGGTGAACGTTGTGCAGATTACGATCATGACCAAGATCTACGGCGTCGTGTCGATCTTCTTGAACGACCAGGAGAACCACCGCACGGACATCGAGTACGAGAACAGTCTGATCGTCAAGACTGTGATCTTCCAGTTCGTGAACAACTACTTTGAGATCCG
>JAASFW010000222.1:0-28709 GCA_023334005.1 Globisporangium orthogonon | reverse complement strand
GACCACGAGCGGCTGGCCGTCCGGCGCCAGGAACACCTGCCGGTAGAGTGAGCGTGAGTGGGTGAAGATCGGGACAGCGTACACTGCTTTTGCGCGGTATATACACGCACGCACGCACCTTGCGCATCTTCTCGAGCACCTGTCCGAAGACCTCGATGACGCTCTTGTCGACGTGCGAGATGCCCTCGGCCGCGAACGCGCGCAGCACGCGCGGCTCGAACTCGATCGGCCCCGGGTTCATGCACAGCACTTTCTTCGTCATCTGGATGGCGCGGAGGGGGGAGGGGGATTAAGTGCGCGTCTGGCTCGTTAGCTCGGTGGCGGCGGTGGGGAGGGAGGCAGGTAGGTTCCCTGGAGCTACTCGCACCTTGCGCAGCTCGTGATGTTGACGCAACAGATCTTGATCGGGAATGACCGAGATGAACGTGAGCTCGACGAGATCAGCGGAACTGAGTGACTCGCTAAAGTACGGTGCCAGCATCGTACTTTGAAGCGCTCATTTCGTACTGCCATTGGCTCCTCTGTACGTCGACGGCTACGAGGAACCTAGCAGCTGACTGACACCGCGGAAATGGCTCTTTCAGATACCGGAGCAAGACCTGGCATAGAAGCACGCTCGCTCGCATCGATCCATCTCACCACCAAGACGTGCACGCGGTGCGGCCACCTCCACACAACGTTGCAGGGTGAAAAGACGTATAGATGTCAGATCTGAAGGTGCGGCTTGGTCCTCGATTGAGACGTGGATTCGGCACGCAATATCCACCTCAAGAACGAGTATCTGCTCAACCAACCGCGAGTACCCGCAACAGATGCTTACGACGATGAGGGATCTCGTGCTACAGGTCGTCGACACCGAGGACAGGGCGGACCATGGACCCGTTCAGTGCGAAGGCGCACCTCCGCGTAGTGTAGCGTCAGCGTGTCGTCCAAGTCGAGTTAAGGTAGAGCCTAACACGCATAACACACCTTGGAGCTTTGATGTGCTTGAGGCAAACTAGCAGTGATGTAGCGAAGAGCGAGCAGCTCGGAAGCAAGTTGTAGGCGCGAGCGAGTTCCAAGTGCTTGACTACCTCGGACTCGCTCGATCTTGCAGTCTCGCATCCGTTCGAACTCGACGCGCATGACGTAGAGCGTTAGTCCACCTGTCTGTCAACCAAACCGAGTCAGTCGTCTTCATTTACCACCTCCGAGGTGCGCGGTCCACTCGCGTGTCCGAACTCTGCAGCGAGCCTCTTCGATCGCAGCCTCGATCTCGGTGCGTGTTCGTAGATGCCAGGTCTTGGAGGCTCCTACGTTTGGTAGTCGGCTGAGTGCGAACCGCTTCGACAGGGCCGTTTCGTTGGCTATACCAATATAGCCACTTGATAAAGTACGACACAAGGCATCTCGAAATCAAGGTACATCTAATGTGTCGGGTGATTCAGCGATACGTCGCCCGCCGATCATGCGCTCTGCTTCGATCGCGTCACCGCCGCCGCCAAAGAGTTCGACGGAGACCGTGCGGCGCCAGGGCTTTGAGAGCGTCTCGAGCGATCTCCACACGCGCCAGGAAAGCGCAGACGTGCCGCAGAACGAATTTGGCGGCGTGCTGGTGACGCCCGAGCAGATCCGACTAGCGTTCCAGTTCCTGGACGTCGAGCGGCAGCAGCGCGTGACGCTCGAGAACCTGCGCTCACGCCTGAGCATCTTCTACGACAACCTGAGCCTCAAGGACGCTAAACTGCTGCTGGGCGATGAGACGGAGCTCACGGAGGAGCACCTCAGCGCGCTCCTGCTCACGAACGAGGTCAAGGGCTTCGACCCGGTCGCCGAGGCTTTCAAGGCGTACGACCCGGACGAGACCGGTTTCGTCTCGCGCGACATGCTGCGCTACGTCTTCGAGCGTCTCGGCTTCGGCGCGCTCACGGACGACGACGTCGGGATGCTCGTGGCGTGCGCCGACGCGGACGGCGACGGCCGCATTAGCCTCGCAGACTTCCGCCAAATGCTGCAGTGAGAACTGGCGAGAGACTGTAGGCAGCGACAGCACTGGGAGCGGGAGGGGGGACATGAACACTCGGTGCATTTGAGCGAGTTGGCATGCAGGCGCCGCGTTACGCCAGCAGTCGTGGCAGAATAGTGGGGGGTGAATATCCCTCCCATAGCGGCATAATGATAGTGATGAGGAGGGTGCCGCTCTACTTCTTCTTGGCCGGGGCGGCGGCGCCCGCGCCTGCTTCCTTGGCCGCCGCCTTCTTCGCGATCTTCTCCTGCAGCGCCTTGGCGTCCGCCTCGCGGCGCGCCACGGGGTCGCCCTTCGCGCCGGTCTTGGCCGCCTTGGCCTGGCGGGCTTGCGCGCGCTGAGCAGACACGTCCGAGAGGGTGCAGCGTTAGCAGTGGCGGAGAGCAGGCGCAGAAGCAGCTGCTGGACGCACCGCGCGGTCGACGTCTCGCTGGTTCCCGCGCGCCATCGCTTCTTCCTGGGCGTTTGTAGCTGCTCGTTGCAAAGTGTCAAAGTGTTCTGGAAGGCCACGGCTCGGTTGTCACATTGCGGGACTTAGTGACACTCGGCGATACCGACCTCGCCGCATTTGCGACATACGCAACTGGAGCGTCACATAACGATGCTTGCGGTCGACCTCACTTACGACGACGACGCCGACAGCGGCGCCGCGGCCACCGCCGCGACTGCGACTGCCTTTGTGACGGCGCTCGACGCCAGCGACGGAGCGGCGCCTGTGCTCGCAGTGGCCACGACGACGGTTGCTGCGTTCGAACTGGGAGGCGACGCCGACGACGCGAACGACCACGCGGGCGGCAGCGACGAGTGGGAGGACGAGGCCGACGAGGTGCTCTTCCGGGACCTCAAGTTCTCGTTCGCCACGGCGGCCGAGGACGATGACGACGACGACAGCGAGTACGCGCCATCGGAAGCGTCCGATGAGGATGACGAGGAGGAGGAGGAGGAGGAGGATGTAGTGGTGGAAGAGGAGGAGGAGGCGTCCCCGTCTGGGCTCTTCGCGCGCGTCATGAGGCGCGTCGGCGGCGGCAGGCGTGCGAGCGTCGCGGACGCCCCGGACGCAGCTGTTTTCGAGGAGCAGGACGCGCGCTTCTGGAGCTCCGCGGAGGAGAAGCGACAGTGGATCGAGCGCCTCCACGCGGCCGACAAGCAGCACCTGCGCGCCTACGGCTGCCGCCTCGACGAGCCTGCGCGGCCAGAGGCCAAGGCGCAGCTGCGCCGCGAGAAGAAGGCCAAGAGCGCGTACGCGCTTGTGCTCTTCGCGCTCTGCGTCGCGTACCTGGTGCAGCTGGTCGCTATGTACGCGACGACACCTGGCACAGTGCTGAGTGTGCGAGAGGTCGCAGACGCCGTGGGAGCGTACGTGCGAGCCATCCCTCCCCCCGCACGTATGTACGAGCGCGTGCGCGCGCACTTTTCGCTGCCGTCGGAATTGGAAGCGTCGGAGCCGACTCCGACCGCAGAGCTGCAGGAGTCATTAGCCTTCACCTCGGAAGGCGATATTGTAGAACCGGATTCGGTTGTCGAAGTAGAAGAGGCTGCAGGTGCTAGCGAGGCGACGGAGCAAGCAGAGGCCGTGGAAGACGGCAGCGAGAGCGTTCCCATCGCTCTCGACACAGTTCTTTTGGAGGAGACGGACGAAGAAGAAGCGGTGAGATCTTCAGTTGCCAACGAGAGGTTTATCACGGATGCGGACGTCGTTCAGCCGGTCGTGGTGGTGGAGGCGAGCGAAGAAGAAGGAGAAGAGGCGACGATTTCTTCACTATCCGACGATAAGCAGACAGACGTTGTTCCATCAGATCGAGAGCCTTCGACGCTAGAGAACGAGAGCGAGTACGCGGGAGTCGGCGTGCAGTTGTGCGCCAAGTTCCTCACCCGGCTCGTCAAGTCCAAGTACGACGAGACGGTCAAGGCCGCTGCGTTCCGCGCCTGCGACACGGCCGTCGCGATGGCACCGCTCGACTCGGCGCTTCGGGTCGAGGCGCACGTGCTCCGCGGCGACCTCTGGAGCCTCGTGTCGGAGTTCGGCAGCGCCGACGGCGACTACAGTGCCGCGACAGCCAGCGCCTTGGCGCAGTCAGGGCGGAAGGAGCAGCTCGCGCAGGAGATCCAGCTCAAGGTCCTAGCGAACCGGTGGATCCGTCTCTTCACGCAGCACAGCTACAAGGAGCTCCGCCAGGACGCGGGGCGCGTCGCGAGAGACGCCGGCTCATCCGCCGCACTGCGCGCGCTCGCGACCGACTGGTTGCTCGTGTTCAAGAAGAAGAAGGAGCCGTTCGAGGTGCTAACGTCCACTAGGCTATGGACGCTCCAGCGCCTCGAGTACACGTGAGTACCGCAGAGCACATGCAGCGCGCAGAGCCTTCGCCACAGTAAATATATTCACATCGCGCTGCTCTCGCGGCTGCCGAGACGTCTTAGTCGGCTTCGTCTTCATCGTCATCGTCATCGTCATCGTCGCTCGCTGCATCTCCGTCTATTTCGTCACTGGAGGACGCGTCGCTGTCGCTCTCAGCTTCGGCTTCTTTCTCGTCCTCCTCCTTCGCAGCTGCAGCCTTCGCTGCGACCAGTTCGTCGAGCTTGCGCTGCCAGTCGGCCACCTTCGCCATGAACTTCGCGCCGCCGTCAGCTTTCGCGAACTCGATGGCTTCTTCGTAGAACTCGATCGTCTCAGGGCTGTATTGGATCGCACGCTCGAGACTGGCGATGACCTGCTTGGCAGCGTCGCCCTTCGCCATGAGCATCGTCGCGAGGTTGTAGTGCAGATTCGCGTTCGTGGGGAACTTTGCGACCGCGTCGCGATACAGCGCCACGGCACCGTCGATGTCTCCCTGCTCGCCGTAGCAGTTCGCGAGCGCCGCGAGCGTCACGCTGTACGCCTTCATGTGGTCTTCTCTGTCGCTCGCATTCTTCTCTCCAGCAGTCCCCTCCATCGCTGCAGCACTGATCTCCAGTGCCTTTCGGAAACTCTTGTCCGCGCCCGCGTGCTGCTCGAGCGCCAGCTGCGCGAGTCCGTGACGGAACCAGAGTGAAGCGTCGGTGGTCCCCTCAGGCAGCTTAGTCGCGAGGGTGTACGCCTCGAGCGCTTCATGCGGCTGCTCTGTCGCCGCGTACACGTCGGCGAGATGGCCAAGCGCGCGCGGATCCGTCGGCCGCGCCTTTACGGCAGCCTGGAAGGCGGCGATCGCGCCCTCGAAGGACTCCATCTGCTCGAACGCGAGGCCTGCGGCCAGCGCGTCGTCGAAATCGAGCTCCGAGAGTTCGCGGAGCTCGTCGCCATCGAGCGCGTGGTCATCATCATCGTCTGCTGCTGCTGCTGCTGCTGCCTGGCGCCGGAGTTTCTTGCGCTGCTTGTTGCTGAGATTGTCAGAGTGTTGTCCCTGCTGCTGCTGCTGCTGACCAGCGTCGCGTGGACGCTTGAGCTGCTGCTTGAGCTTGCTCTTCCCCATGCCGTCACCTCCGAACCTCCCAGCCAGTGATGCCAACGGATGATTGCGTGGAGACAATGAGTGATTGGCACTTGAACATAATATCGACATACTCAACGCAAGTGAAAACATGAAGCGTCACGTAGCCATCTGCAGGATCGATCACTTCGACTTCACCAGCACCAGGAGCAACCGCACCAGCATCGGCACCACAGCAACTGTACGAGCAGCAGCAAGCCACCGAGCGAGACGATGTCCGGAGCGCCAGGCACGAGTTCGGGGCGGCCGGGCACGGGGTCCGGACGCCCAGGAACGGGCTCGGGACAGCGCCCGGGTACTGGACAGGGACTGAACCCGATCGTCACCGGAGGGCGGCCCGGGACCGGCCAACGCTCCATGCTGGGCTCCGCGGCAGGCGGTCGACCACTCACGGGACGCCTGGGCACGGGTCAGCTGGCACCGGCGACGCCTGGACAGACTGCAGGCTTTGGAGTGAGCCTCAACACGGAGGTGAATGTCTCGGATCGGCCGGTGACGCAGCAGGGCATGATGGGTATGCGCGTGGGCACAGGCAGCCTCGGACCAGGGCGACAAGTGCAGGACGCAAGCTTTTTCATGGGCAAGCTGCACGCCAAGACCGCCGAGATCACGAGCGAGGTGGAGAAGCTGCACCGCGAGATCGAGCAGGACACCAAGGACAAGGCGCAGTATGCGCAGCTCGAGCGCAAGTACGAGACGCTCGCGTACGAGGTGCGAGACCTCGAAGGTCAGCTTGCAGACTACAACCTCGCGATGGATAAGCTGCGCAGCGCGACGGACCCACAGGAGATCCGCCAGGTGCAGGAGCACCTGCATCACCGCAACAGCAAGGAAGCGGAGGAGGTCGACCGCATCTTCATCTTACGTCAAGAGCAGGAGAAAGCTGTGCGCCGCATGGAAGACGAGATGAACGAGATTCACATGAAGCATCAGGACAAGATCAACCAACTCGCACCGCAGAAGCTGCAGCGCTACAAGGAGCTTCTCGAGGAGCACCACCAGACGGAAGTGGAGATTGAGGCGCGCTCACAGGAACTTGAGATGCTCATGCATGCGATCCATCAGAAGGAAGCTGAGTTGAGTTCAGACCGGTACCGCGAAGAGTACGAGCAGCTCGAGAAGCAGGCGCGAAGACTGCAGAAGGACCGTGACAATGTGCAGGAGGACGCCCGCACGGCTCTCATGGACCCGAACGAAGCGAGCGCGCTGCTGCTCGCGAAAGTCAAAGACACGAAAGCGAAGATCGAGGCGGTCGAGAAGGTGGTGCAAGTCGCAGAAGACGAGAACCAGGAGCTGCGCAAGACGCTGAATGAGATGCAGAGCGAGTTGGAGGAGCGCACGAGCGGCGGGGCGGGAAAAGAGGACCCGGCGCAGAAGTACGAGCAGCTCTTCCAGCGTGACAAGGAGATGACTGCATTCCTCGAGAGCTTCCCAGCCAAGAAAGAAGAAGAGCTGCGCGCACACCGGCAGACGCAACTCATGATCGTCAAGCTCCTCGAGCATATCTCGAGCGGAATGACAAAAGAAGACAAGATCCTCCCAACGGCGAACGTGTCTAACCTCGAGGAGATGCGCAAGGACCTAACGTTCAAGGAGCGTCAGCTCGAGTCCTCGGTCACGACGAAGCAGCGCCTCGCGATGGAGCTGCAAAAGCGCCAAGCCGAGCTGGACAAGGTGAACACGCTGGACAACAAGATCTCGCTCGAGCTCAGCAGCTTGCTGCAGAAGATGGACACTATGACATCGGACATGGCTGAGTTCGGCAAGATCGACTCGCTCAAGGAGACCCACCAGCAGACCAAGCAGTACCTGGTGCGCATGAAGCAGCAGTACATCCGCCGCCGCGACGCCATCAAGCAGCAGGTGAACGCGCTCACGCTACAGCTCGAGAACCTCAAGCAGATGACTGCGAACCACGACACGGCGAAGAACCTCGACTCGCTCGAGCAGAAGCTGCGCCACCACGAGCAGAACATCTTCCATCTACGCGAGTACATCGACTCCAAGTCGCGCGAGATCAACTACGATCACGTCAAGCAGGACTGTTTTCGCGTGCTGCAGGATCTCAACGCGCTTCGTATCAAGAACCAGAGTCTCTTTGGTGGGATTTGATCGTTCGCCACGGTCAGATGCCTGCCGAATCAAGCAACGGGAGACGACAAGCTCGCAGATGTAGCATTGCACGTGTATACATGACAGACTGTACTTGGGTAAGCGACTGGCATATTTGACTGAGTGCTTGATCAATCACGTCGCTAGAACTAGCTGCTCGTCCAGACCTCGGCATCCCAGCTCCACTTCCACAGCCTGCTGTCTGTCAATCGAAGGTGATCAACATGAACTCCTGGCGGGACTTCACCGTTCCTCATCGGTAGAAACTGCATAGACTCATGCCAGCCAAGCTTGCCGCTCCACAATGACTGACCAAGGTTTGCGCCCTTCGCGTTCTCATCGTCTTCGACGTCTTCTTCTTCGTCATCGTCATCTTCTTCACTCTCCTCGTCCGCTTTCGTCGTGTCTTCTTGGATCACACGCTTAACATTGACACTTGTGCGCGACCACCACACAGCCAACTCGGCTCGCAACTCTCGAATCGCTTGCTTCCGAGTACGATGTACACAGCGTCTCGCCATCCATCGACGTATCTGGCATTGGATGCACACTGCTGCTGCATCGCTCTTGGCTCTCAGCTCTTTAACTCGACGATCTCGATACTCTCGTGCGCGAGTTCGCCATGCGATCACAAATCGAGACAGCACCCTCTGTGCTGGAGCCACCGAATCTCGATGACTCCACAAGATACTCGCAATCCGTTCAGGCGAGGATGGCTCTAGAAACCGCAGATTGGTTGTCGCCAGGTTGCTGCCAGCACGAGGTGATTCTTTGCCACCTATTCTCCTTTCGTCAGCAGCGTCTCCTTCACCAACACTGCCTTGATCACTGTCAGCGCTGATAGTGTCGACGGGATCAGGCCAGGTATCGCTGCTGTTATTTGGTGCAGCAGAGCTGACGAGAGCGTCATACGTACAAGAGACTGCATCGGTTTGATCAGATGCCGCGCGATCTTGACGGATGTCCTGTATCTCTGTCGATGCACTGGCCAGAGCCTTCTTCTCCAGGCGCTGCACTGAGCTCGAAAGCAACTGCTCGCCATCTCGCTGCTGTAATCTCGCATTCGGTGACTTGCTTTCGCTCGCATCCCCTGGTGCACTCTTACTCTCGCAAGAGTTTGAGAGTCCAACATTGTTGTGGACGTGAGCGACAAGTGGCAGCACACTCACGCGCACGGCTTCAATCGGAGATGGTGCTGATGACACCGCATCGGGTACTGGAGACAACGCACATGTTGGTTCTTCATCGCGTTTTTGCGACAAGCTTGCTTCGCAGTGTAGCTGCTGCGTCTGTGTCGCTATGGGGGCTCGCTCGTCGAATGCGCTACTTGCTTCGATGGTTTCATGCGTGCAGTCGACATGCATCACTCGCTGCTGGCGTGCTTGTCGATTGCATCTCGCTCGCTGCCACCTTGTCACGAAGCTCCTTAGAGCATGTTCCCGCTTTACCACCATCGACATCGACGACGACCTCTGCATCCAGTACGCTCGACAGTGCCGTTGAATGCTCACCGCAGCTCTCCTCACCCTAAGCGCCTTCGCCTTCTGCTCAGCGACGCGATAAATCAGCGCGTTATGTCGGAGTACCGCGACGTCCGTCCGGGCCACTGCACACCTCCACGCGCACTGAATCACCACCGCGCTCGCCACAGCTCGCTGCTCACACAGCCGCCTCAAGAATGTGCGGACCGCGTCTTGGATCCTCGATGCGCACCTCGATCGTTTCCTATGGAGCACTACTCGCTCTGCCGCGAGAGCCTTCACCTGCGCGAGGCTCTTTTGCGCGACCATGCCTACGAGTCGGCGGTACCTTGCCAGCGTCGTCCCGTGCACGCAGCTATGATCTATCGGGTCTGCTATATGCATAGATCGCGTTGCGAGCTGGTCGCCTTTGTCGTCACATGAAGAGGAGGAGCGCGAATCACGTGCGGGGACGTGTCGGTGATGCTTGAGGCTCTGGAGCACGCGAACGTGGCCGGCGTTCTGTCGAGAGCTCATGCGTTCGTCGTCGGGGTCGCCTTTGTCGTGAGCATCATGATCATCCTCGCGCTGTTGTGGTTCGGGTACGACGCTGATGCTTCTTGCTGATGGCGACTCGGTGCTCTGATTTTGGTTTTGGTTCCCACGCTGCAAGTTACTGCGGCGTTCGCGAGCGAGACCGACGTCCAGGCAGCGCAGCACAGGGTCGATCGCATTTGCTTTGCTGTTGATGATGCCGTGGCTCGCAGCGAGCGAGCTTCTTGTTGGCAGAAATGCCAAGTGATCGCTCCTTTCACCGACGCCACCAGTGAGAGTGCGGAAATGCTGGGAGCTCCGCTCTGGCTCGAGTTGACTCGGGTGACCCGCGAGCAGCAGCAGCGCACTCGGAGTCGCTGGCGTTACTGGTGCGAGGTGCTGACGCGCATTCTTCTTCTTGACCGATGACGGCGTGCGCTTCATCCCCCTGAGCGTCGCGAGCTTCTGCTGGAGCGTCTGCGGGTCCGACTGCGAGAAGCACGAGGTCGACATCGTGCTGTGCGGGCCAACGCGAAACAGAGAAGAGAGGAATATGCCATGCTGTCGAGCGCTAAATGCGGAGCGACGTCGGGCAATGCTTCTTGGACGCGGGCTGTGCTGCGCGGTGTTGACCCGTGCTGCGCGTGGCAATCCAACTTGGCATCGCGTTAGCTTCTAGCACTTGGGACTTGTCCGCCTGTCGTCCTGACAGTGCTTTCGACGGACACCAGTCTTGGTTAGCAGTTCGACGCCACTGGTGCGCCCGCGTTTGGTCCGAGGAGAGAACCACAGTGCTAGGCGGACACTGGCCCCGTATTCATCCCTCCCCTCCGTCTACCAGTCCGTTCATCCAATCACGGAGCTCAAGAGCAGGCAGCTGATTATGATCGAGAGCTCCGCTTGTGTGCGTCAAGTTGAAGTCAACATCCTCTGTTCGTATTCGACGCCACATCAGTGCATTATTCTTACACGATCTTCCAAGCAGCTGTCGCCAACCATGGACCTCGCCCGACTGCTGGGGTCTGGCGCGATCTCTCAAGCGCCAGCACCACCACCACCACCACCGCCACCAGCAAGAGGACGAGCACCATCACCACCATCCACGAGGCCCAAACGCAAGCGCAATTCACGACTGTCGGCCAAGCAGCGCCAAGCGCGCGCAGAAACCCAGCAGGACGAGTCGCGGCTACTCCACCTCACACTCGACATCAACGACCTCAAGCAGCAGGTACGCGAATGCCTCACGCGCATCGCGGTGCACGAGACGCGCGCGCTGGTGTATCGCCAGCACCAGCGTGGTGCCGTGCTGCGCACCACGGAACAGCTCTTCAACATCTTCCGCACGGGCCACCGCTCATGGGCGCCACACGAGACTGCGTTCTTCGCCTCCACGCTCGACGACCGCCTCGTGCTCAATGCGGTCATCACGGGCGTTGACGTCTTCTTCGATCAATGGCGCCGCTACAAGCTGTTGCTGTCCCAGCGCTGCTTCCGCATTGACTGCACGCGCGTGCTCGTGTGTGAGGCCGGCGCGTGCATCGTCGAGTGCAAGGGCGAGTTCGAGGGCGACCTCACGCTCACCGCCGTGCGCACGCTCTTTCCGTATCTGCTGGCCAACCCCGATCTACTCGCGCGTGTCGTCAACCGCCACTTCGTGTGCCCCACACGCACCCTCCTCTACTTCGATGCGAGTGGCCGCATCGTGCAGTATGACGCGCATGCCGACATGTTCACGGCGCTCAGCCGCATCCTGGCGGCCGACTCCGCCGTCGACATCGTCGCGATCATGGCGAGCGCGCGCATCAGTGCCGAGGGCAGCATGATCCCGGATCCGGACAACATCACTGCTCATACCGATGGCGACGATTACTATAACGCAGATGCTGGTGGCAGAGCTATAGTGGAGCTCGTTGCCGACGACGATGAGCTGGCGGATAGTTCGAGAGACGCGAACCACGCGCCTGGATGAACGCCGCACGCTATCGAACACAAACAGCACGAGCTACAGGTTCATCCGATGGTTCTCAATCGTTATTCTCACCCGTTATCTCTTTACTGCTTGTGCGATCGCCGTCGATCTGCGTTCTACCATTCTACCCCAAGCCTATGCCGAAGCTGTCGTGGACGTGCGCGCAGTCATCTGCAGCGGGAGGCCGCCTGTCATCGTGAGCGTCGGACCGAGGTTGTACTCGCGGTTGAACAGCTTCTCGCCCTCCTGGATCTGCACGTGGAACTCGCGCACCATCACGGCGATGAACATGCGCATCTCGATCGACGCCATGTTCATGCCGATGCAGATGCGTGGCCCGGCGTTGAACACCGGGAAGTCGTACGCGCTCGGGCGGGTCTTCATCTCGAGCCAGCGCTCAGGGCGGAAGAGCTCGCGGTGCTCGCCAAAGACCGGGTTGTGGCGTCCCATGTACCACGGCGAGTATTGCACCTCGGTGCCCGCCGGGATGAACGTGCCGTCCGGCAGGTGGTCGTCCTCTGCGGCGACGCGGAACGTGCTCGGCAACGTCGGGTACAGCCGCATGGCCTCGTTCACGACGGCGTCGAGGTACTTGAAGCCCTTGACGCTGTCGTACGTGAGCTCCGGCACAGCGCTCACCTCCTCGAAGAGCGTCTGCTGCACCTCCGGGTACTGTGCAAGCGCGTAGAACGTGTACGTGATCGCGGACGACGACGTGTCCTTGCCAGCGAAGATGAAGCTCAGCAGGATTGCGCGCAGGTTCCCGACGTCGAGGATCGCCGCGCCCTCGCCCTCCTCCTTCTGGAGCTCACGCGCCTTCTTGATGTATAGCGACATGATGTCCGAGCGCGGCGCGATCTCCTCGTCGCTCTCCTGGAGCCGCCGCGTGAGGATGCTCTCGGCAAGGTCAATCATGACCTGCTCGTCGCGCTTCATCTTGTACTCGCTCGGCATGCACCACCAGAGGTACTTGTAGTACTGGCGCGAGATGAGGCGCTCGGCAAGGTACGCAAAGACGGCGTCCATGGCGTCGATAAAGGCGAGCCCAAGGCTTGGGTCGAGCTCCTTGAGCGGGATGCCGCACGAGATGTCGAAGATCGACTGCAGCGTGTACTGGCTGCTGAGCTCGTGCATGTCGACCTTGCCGTCGTGCTGCTTCACGTACTCGACCATCTCGGTCGAGTACTTGCGGAAGACCTTCTCAGTGAAGAGCTTGAAGTTGGACGTCGTGAAGACGCGCACGCCGACCTTGCGCTGCAGGCGGATCATGGCGCCATTGTCGGGCGTGTGCGCGTGGTTGAGTCCGAGAAAGGACTTGTTGAAGACGCGGCCGACGGCCTTCACGAAGCGGTCGGCGCGGATGTAGTTGTTGTGGTTCGTGCCCAGCACCCACTGCACGTCCTCGGTCTTGGAGATCTGGTTGGCGGTGAATGTTTGGTCCGAGCCGAGTCGCGCAACACCATATCCGTTAATACCGATAGTAACATCATCATGCAGCACATCCCAAGCAGAAGACGCACCCAGACGACGCCGTCGTCGAAGAGCGTCCACGGCATCTTCACGCGGCCGCCGTACTTGAGCTGGAGCTCTTCCTGTTCGTTACCGAGGCAACCAGCCGTCAGCCTCACTCGAGACAACCAAGGCGGGATCCTGAAGTACCGTCGACGAAAGCAATACGCACAAAGTACTCGTGCACGTGCGGCGCGTGACTGAGCACGTCCGGCAGGATGCCGAGCAGCGGCCAGCCCTTGGGGCCAGGGATCGGTGCAAGTCCCTTGGCGATGCGCATCTTCTTGCGCAGCGCCTTGCCGACGGGCACCGCGAGCGCCGTGAGCGCCACGACCAGCAGCGCGGCGGCTGCCGTTGAGTACGAGACCTGCGGCGGTGCGAGCACGAGCATCGCAGGTGGCTAGGAGCTGTGTGGATGGCTGGGAGCTGCTGCTGGACGTCGGATTTGGGAGTGGAGTGGGTGTGGGCGAGTGCATTGGGTGCTGCTGATGTGAGAGACCTCCGGAAGTGCTTCGTCACCTCGACGGATTCGACTTGGTGCATACAAATAGCAAGCTTACAGTGGATTAGCAGGAGCTGAAGCAACCTACCGCGAGGAGCTTCGATCCTCATCGCATGAGGCACCTGTGATGGCCACAGCGACGCCTTGCGCTTCTTTGTGCGAGCACAGAGCTCTTGCAATGGATAGCGGTTGTATCTTGCCAGAGCTCGTTCGCGTCGTCGGGGTCATCGCTCACTTGCTGCCCGCAGCCTTGTGTTGGTCCTTTGGGTTTGACTTTGGGGGCATGCATCTTTTGGCATTTTCAAATAGGGGAATGTATGAAATTCCCTTTCTCGTGCACGCTGACGCTGCGCAGCGACAACACGATGGATTTCACTCGGAGCAAACAGAGCATAAAGCTAACGCAAAGCTCGTACAGAACAGCGATGATGGAGCAAAGGTTCGAGCGGTTTGCGAGCTGAGTGTGGACGTGTGCTCTACGTATCTTGCGCTATGTGTGCGCATTGTACTTGGTGTGCTCGCTTCGCTGACGACGCCAGCTCGGTCCCGGTCGGTGTGTGTCTCCTCACTGTTTCCGTGCAGACGACACGGCCTTTCTTTGGCACGTGGAGGACAAAGGAAAGTCCAACAGCTATGATCTGGATATGTCCAACTGTGTTTCTTGGCCGATTTGTCTTCAACGAGAAGACAACGGACCGTAAGGTGCAGGCCTCTCTCGCCTCGACAACAAGACCTCTCCTCTTGCGGCTCTTTCTGTTCCGTAGCTCTCTGGACCAGCCCACTTGTCGCTCGAGCCTCGCGCATGCCTGCTGCTCACGCATCACGCTTCACTTGTAAAAAGCCGATTCGGTGCCAGTAGCACCGCGTCTTGTCCTGATCCTCTCGATCACTCGCTGCGAGTACCTGGTGCACTTAGCCACCTAGTGTCGAATAGCGAGGAAACCGGGAGTGCAGCAGTCTCGAATCGGACGCTACCTCGCAACTTCGCTGAGAGCAATCCGAATGGCCGGGAAAGCGCCGTGGCGCGTGATCGCGGAGCACCTCCGCACCTGGAAGCGCGATGCGTACGTCCCACTGCGCGTGGCGCTCAGCGTCGAGGAGCAGCAGCGTCACAAGGTCGCCGCCCCCTCCATCATCGCGGGTTATGTGCGCAAGGACCAGCTAGACGTACGTTATCGGCGCTTAGCTGCTGCTGCTGCTGGTTGGATTGAAAGGCATCCGGCTGACGTACTTCTCTTTCTCCTTCCGCTCGTGCTCCTATACTGTGGTAATCTCGTGACAGCGTCTGCACAGCTTCTCGGGGCTCCTGGAGGTGACTGGCGACCAGGTGCTCGTCGCGCCCGCGTTCGCGTCGGTTGGCGAGCGCACAGAAGGTGTGTGCGTGTGTGTGTATGGCTCGCGCAGCTTGCTTGACTGACTGACCTCTGTCGAGTTGCCTGCTCCAGCATTCGCGGACATGACGACGTCGCTCAAGCGCGAGGGTGTGTTCCCCGAATGGCAGAACGAGATGTGCGCGGCCAAGACGTCGTACGACGCCCCCACCCTCTTCCACTACCACCGCGGCGTCGGTGAGTTCTTCGGACTCAGCAAGTACGCGACGTATCTCAACGGCTTCGTGCGCGACGACGTCGCGGCCAAGCAGATCACCACCAGCCGCAGCCACCGCCGCAGCAGCCGCAGCTCAAACAGCAGCGGCGTCTCGCACGTGTGGATCGCCAAGCGCAGCCGTACGAAGAAGGCGTGGCCAGGCTTGCTCGACACGATCGTCGGCGGCGGACTGCCGGCGGACATCTCGACGCATGAGAACATGGTGAAGGAGACGAACGAGGAAGCCGGGCTGGACCCGTCGTGGGTTGCGTCGCGGCTCGTGTCGACCGGGAGCATCTGCTACGTGACGGACCAGCGGAGCGGGCTCGTGAACAACCGCACGTTCACGTACGACCTGGAGATGCCACCGTCGATGGAGCCGGTGAACCAGGATGGCGAGGTAGAGAGCTTCGAGCTGTGGCCGGTAGACGAGGTGGTCGCCGCGCTCGGTGAGATGCCGATGCGGTTCAAGCCGGACATCTACTTTGTGCTGCTCGACTTTTGCATCCGCCACGGAGTTGTCACGCCGGACAACTTTCCGTCGTACGAGGAGCTCCTGACTGCGCTCCAGCGCGAGACGAACCCGTACATCGACGCGTGAGCTAGCGCGTGCGTGTGGGCGAATTTTGCGTTGTTGTACCAAGTAGTAGCTACAGCTCCCCGCGACAGAGCAAGGGAATTGAACTGAACTGAATGAAATGAATGAATGAATGAACTCGGTCACTCAAGAGATAGATGGAGGAACGCTGGACGAGGCTCTAGTTCGGGCCTGACGCGTGACGTGGCCGATCTGCCAGTGAAAGAACAGGCGAGCCGATGGAGACACTCCATCTACCATGGCGTGGGCGTCACGTGGCTGGTGTCGCCGCCGCCGCCGCCGCCAACGATGGGAGTGCTGCTTCCCATTTCTGATCCTCTTTAATTACAGTACTTTTCACTGCCACTGTCTCTGTCTCTGTCTCTGAAGGAAGAAGTGTGTGCCACAGTCAGCCACTTCCACTTTTCGGAGACCTCCCGCACGCAGCCTGCAGGCGCCAGATCTCCCTCCTGCCACCCGCAGACCGCAGACCGACCTCCAGGCCAGACGCGCAGCATGGAGAAGAAGGATCTGCAGAACTTGCTCTGCGGCGGCAGTACGTCTCCCCCTCCCTCTCCCCCTCTCGTTGTGGACGCGTACTGAACCTGCCGTCCACCCGCTCGCTTTGGCCTGCTCGCCAGTCGCCGGCTGCACGTCGCGCACCGCCGTGGCGCCGCTCGAGCGCCTCAAGATCCTCTTCCAGGTGCAGGACTTTATGGTACAAAGCAAGGGTGCGGCGGCGGTGAGCGCGCCGCCGGCCAAGTATAGCGGCATCTGGCAGTCGCTGCGCCGCATCGGCGCCGAGGAGGGCATGCGCGGGTACTTTCGCGGCAACGGTGCCAACTGCGCGCGCGTCTTCCCATACACTGCGATCCAGTTCGCCGTGTACGTCGTTCTCCCAAGGCGCTGGGTGGCTGGCTGGCGCTCGCGGGGTACATTTTTCTCACACGGTTCTGCTCGATGCAGGTTCGAGCGCTTGAAGCCCGTGCTCGTGTCGGATGGCGCGACGACACTTAGTCCGCTCCAGAAGCTCTTGGGTGGCGCGGCCGCGGGCGTCGTGTCCGTGGTCTTCACGTACCCGCTCGACTTTGTGCGCGCGCGGCTGACGGTGCAGGGCGGGCTCGCGACGGCGCAGTACCGCGGCATCTGGGACGCGCTCAAGGGCACGTACCGCGCGGAGGGCATGGCCGGCATGTACCGCGGCGTCCTCCCGACGATCTACGGCGTGGCACCGTACGTCGGACTCAACTTCATGGTCTTCGAGACGCTGCGCGGCGCCGTGCCGCTCGACGCGAACGGCAACCCGGACGCGTGGATCATCCTCGGCTGCGGCGCGGTTGCCGGCGCGTGCGGTCAGACAGCCGCGTACCCGATGGATCTGCTGCGTCGACGCTTCCAGGTGAGCAGCATGAGCGACCAGGGCGTTGGGTACACGAGCACTGTCGACGGCCTGCGGCGTATCGTGCACCAGGAAGGCGTGCGCGGGCTCTACAAGGGGCTCGGGCCCAACTTCATCAAGGTTGTGCCGTCGATCGCCATCATGTTCACTTCGAACGAGCTGCTCAAGCGGCACTTGGTGCACACGAAATAGAAAGAGGAAGAGAAGGAGTGAGCGCTCGCTCGCGCCACCTCAATAGACACACGCTGCTGCATTCGCTTCGCCATCGTGTGTGTCTGTCTACCTACCGGTCTACTTCATCAGCTGCTTCTGCGTCTGCTGCTCCTCAACGAGCAGCGAGAAGCTCACGACGCCCGGCATGGCGTAGATGTCGATGACCGGCGCGGTGCCGCCCACGGCGATGATCTCGGTCGGTTGGTCCACGACGCAAAAGTGGTTCGACGGCACCGTCGAGCGCGCGGACGCGAGGAGCGCGCCCGAGCTCCGGTTCCACTTACGCAGACTCGCCTCGCTCCCGACGCTCAGCAGGTCCATGCGGTGGAACTCGACGTCGTGCACGTCGCGCGGCGTGTCCGTGTAGTGCACTGGCACGCGCGACGGCAGGTGCCACATGCTCATAAAGCCGCCCGCCTGCGCGTTGGTGCTGCCCGGTGCGCGCTTCTTCCCACCGCCGCACGCGAGCCAGACCTCGGACGCGTCGTTCGCGACGCACCCGACCCACAGCGACGACTGTCCTGCGCTATTGCTCTTACTGCTGCTCTTAGCGGCGGACGACGCAGCGGGCTTCTGCGGGTGCAGGAACTCGACGGTGCGCGCCTGGCGGACGTCCCAGAGGCCGATCGTACCGTCTTCCGAGCCCGTCACCAGCTCCTGCGAGTGGTCCAGGTGCCGCAGCGTGTGCAGGTAGTCGCGGTGGCCGGCGAACCGCCGCACGAAACTCTGCGAGCCGAGGTCCCACTCGTGCGCGAGGCTGTCGCCACCCGCCAGGAAGACGTGGCCGCTCGCGCCGGCGACCGCGATCTCGTTGATCTCGTTGAACGGCAGCAGCGCGCCGCGGAAGCCCATGGTCCTGCGCTCGAGGTGCGCGACGTGCACTGGCCGCAGCTCCGCTGAGCGCGGGTCGTCGAGCGCCGCGAGAATGTGCTTCCACCTCCACACGCGGAAGTCCTGGTCGCCCCCGCTGCGTTCACGAGATTGGGACCCAGTCCGTCCGCCGTCGGCCAGCCAGTCAGTCGTTCGATGAACCGCTTGTTGAAGTTGCCTTTGTCGCTAGTCGAGCGGCAGCGTCCACGCACCTCACGAGCAGCGGGTCGGTGGCGTCGCCCGCGAACGCGAGCGCGTAGATCTGCGTCGGGTGCGCCTGGAACGACAGCGCCGGCCCCGGGTACGCGGTCTCTCTGACAATGCGCGACGCAGCACGCACAGACACATATACGCGTCAGTCGACGAGCCTGGGGGCCGCGATCTCTCGTCGAACGCACTGCTGCTGCGTCACACGCTCCCAATACTGCGGCTGCAGCATCGGACGCAGGGCGAAGACGTGCAGCACGCCGGTGCTCGTGGCCGCCACGAGCGTCGGCTCGCTGCTGGCGAACGGCGGCGCGAAGGCTGCCGCGTACACGACGGTCTCCGCCGCGCGCATCTGGCGCAGCAGCTGCGCGCGGTACGCCGCCTCGTCATACAGCCCAGGGTCCATCATCGCGTTTGACAATGTCATGAGCAAAAACGAGATGTCTCCTTATGTGCTTTGTTATAAGACACAAATTTTCAAAAACTAGTGCAATAATTGCTGGTTGGCTGACCGATTTGATCCAATACCAATATTTGCGTGTGTTGGCATGCGTGCCGCTTTGCATTGTCAGCTTTGTGCTCCAGAAAGACCTCATGCAGATGGAAAAGCTGGAGGAGATCCTCGACATCTGAACGCGAGATGTTTGGGAGCAAGAGTGCGGTCGCATGCTAGCAAATGCATACTGGAGAGTCGTCGATCCGAGATACACGCATGGTGTAATGGACACACGACACATCCGACTTGTTCATTCGCTCAACAATCCTCATTTGCAAAATGTGACAGCGTCACGGGTGCCATGTTCGTTAACAAAACGTCTAGGTCTCGTCTCGATCTTCACCTCCCAGAGAGTGGCAGCAGGTGTGGTATTGCTACTGCACGTCCACGCGGTGGTACGACGTCTGCTGGTGCGCCAGGCTGTGGTGGCAGCTGTAGACGACGTACACGGTGAGCGCGAGCAGCAGCCAGAGCGCGATGAGCAGCACGCTCGACGCGTCCATCTGCGCGAAGAGGAACCAGTTGAAGAAGATCGCGACGCACGGCGCGAATGGCACCAGCGGAGCGCGGAACGTGCCTTCGGCAGCGTCGTCGCCGTCGCCGCTTTCCGTGTCACTACTCACATCCGCGTCGCTTTCGTTGTCGCTCGTCAAGTCGATCGGACTGAGCGCGTCGAGCCGATGGCGATGGCTCTCTCCAGCGACCGCCACCGCCGTCTTCTTCATCGAGTGTCCAGACTCCAGGTGGGTCTGGTGATGCTCCTCGTCGCTCAGCGTTCGCGCGCGCAGGTTGTTCCCCGGGTGCTCGTCATCGAGGCGCTTCTTGAGCTTCGCGAGCTCCGCCGCAGCATCCGAGAGGTCGATCTCGTTACTGCCGACGCCAGTGTCGCTCGCTTCCCTCTTGCCGCTGCGCGCGACGCCATGGTCGGACGACTCGGTCACCGACTCGGCTGACGTCACCACCTCAATGTACTTGATCATGCATATGATCCCGACGGCAACGACCGTGAAGAACGCCGCGACCGGCGCCCCGAGCGTGTTCATGTAGGCATCAAAGAGCGGCATCGAGCTCGCAGCGTCCGCTGTCATCGGGACGAATGCGATGACGCTCTTCTGCCAGTGGAACGCCGCGAAGAACGATGTCACAAGGAACCCGCCGATGAGCGCCCCGTGCGCGTCGTGGAAGGATGCGTTCGCGCCGCCCGAGCGTTCCCGGAGCTCGCTCGCGCGGACGACCAGCAGCGAGGCGTTTGTGAGGTTGAAGGCCACGAGGATGCCGAGCGAGATGAAGTTCCAGAGAACGCGGAAGGGTACGAACACGGCGATCACCGTGAGCGCGACGCCGGAGATGAGCGTACCCTGGAAGAGGTTCCCGTGCGCGTCTACGCGCGCAAAGACCGGTGGGAGCAGGCCGTCCCGGGCCATCGCATACTGCACGCGCGGCTGCGCGAGGAAGCCGATGAACGTCGTGATCGGCATCGTCAGCACCTCGCCGGTCGTGACGACTGTTGCGGCCCACGGAAGGCCGACGTGCTCGAACGCCTTGCCGAACGACTCGCCCGGATCGATGGTCGAGTATTGCTGCATGCCCACGAGCGCGAAGGTCGCGAGCGTGCTCAGCAGCGCGGCGCCGGCGATCGTCCCGACGACAGCGCGCGGGATGTCACGCGTCGGGTGCTTCGCCTCGCCCGCAAGGCAGCACACCTCGTCGTAGCCGATGTAGCCGAAGAAGCTCGCGCTCGCGCCGAGGAACACCCCCGGCCAGCCGAACTCGACCTGGCCCGTCACCGCGCTCAGGCGGGCAGGCGGCACGAGCGGCGTGACGTTCGCGATGTCGAAGTGCGCGAGCCCGACGACAACGATGAAGAGAACGACGCCGATCTTGGCCAGCGTCACGGTGTTCACGAGACGCTTGCCGGCCTGCATGCCGCAGAGCACGACGACGACGCACGCGGCCAGCAGCAGCCCGGCGTAGAGGTCGATCGTGGACCCCTCGGGCTTCATCCATGCGGGTCCGCGCACCTGCAGCTCCGTCTCCATCCAATTGGTGAACTTGTCGCTCCAGCTGCGCGCGCCACCAGCGCTCGAGACGCCGTACTCGAGCGCCAGCAGGAAGCCGGCAGCCATGGCTGGCAACTCGCCGAGCGCGTGGTACGCGTACGCATACGTGCTGCCAGTGGACGGCACGCGGCCCGCGAGCTCCATGAACGAGAAGCCGCTGAGCACGCAGCCGGCGGCGGCCAGCAGCCAGCTGAGCACGGCGGCGGGGCCGGCGTACACGCGCGCGATGAGCCCCGCGGTGGCGAACACACCCGAGCCCACGGTGCCGCCGATGCCGAGCATCACGAGGTCGAAGAGTCCGAGCGCCCGCGGCATCTCGTCGGATGCGGCGTCCGGCGCCGCGCCGCTGGTGCTCGCAGCGGTGCTGCTGGGCGAGTGCCGGTGCGGGTGGTGGGCGTCGCCGACTCGCAGCAGGTGGCGCGGCTTGCGCCAGAACGCGACGCGCAGCCAGGCGGCGAGAGACGAGCCGGGGGCGGCGGCGGCGGCCGCCGCGGAGGCGTCGGAAGGCGCGGGCAACGGCATCGGCGCTTGGTGCCTTACATGAAGTAGCGACACGGTGAATAGTGACGCTAGTCAGAGATCTTGGAGAGTTTAGGCAGTATACAAAAAGCAAGCCCGAAAATTAAGAGGGCGAAAATAGCAACCTCTTAGAGCGAACGTCACGGACGAAGAACAAGTACGCATGTCGAGTCACCACGCCACGACGCGTGCGGGGCCGACGCAGCGCGAGCGACTGCGTGCATGCCGGAGGGCGCGCGGAGGCTGCTAGAGCGCAGTCGCCTCTCCTTCTCTTCTCTCGCTCTCTCTCTTCTCGTGATGCGCCTCCTCGTTCGGTAGTGAAGAAAGCGAGTGGCTCCCTATACAAAGCCCAAGTCACCTCCTCCTCCCGCTCTCTTTTGTCTTCAAAGAAACCCCACAATAGAACTTGCGCGCTCCTCCGCACGCAGGCTCGTGAAAGAGAAGCAGGCAGGCAGGCAGGCAGGCAGGCAGCTATGAGCGACCAGCAGCAGCCGCTCGCCGTGCACCCGGCGCCCAACCTGCTGCGCCAGTACGAGGAGTCGCTCACGCTCGCGCTCTCGCCGCAAGGCGCCGCCGGCGGCAGCAGACGGAGCAGCGCCGGCGCCGCGCCGTCGCCGTCGCCGTCGCCGCGCGCGGTCTTCCACTCGCCGCTGGCGTTCGCCGACCGGCCGCCGACGCTGCCGCTCTTCTCGCCCAAGCGCCGCTCGCTCCACGCGAGTGCGAGCGCGAGTGCGAGCGCCGCGACGGCGTCCGCGGCGGCTGTGGACGCTGAAATCCGCATGACGTTCGCGGACGACGACGGGGAGCGCAAGGAGGAGGAAGAAGGCGAGGCCGACGATGAGCTCGAGTCCAAGCAGCCGCCGCCCACGAAGCAGCAGCTGCAGGTGGTGCAGGAGACCGGCGATGGTGACGCGCCGCCGCCGCCGATGACCCCCACGGACGCGGAGGGCTGTCTCATCTGCATGGACGAGTTCTCGGCGCGCCGCAAGGCGTACCCGCTGCCCTGCACAGGCCAGTGCACCGGTGCCTTCGTGCACTACCGCTGCATCATGGCGTGGCTCGGACAGTCCGGTAGCTGTCCGCTCTGCCGCGGCGTGTGCGACCCGCTCGTGCTGCAGCCGCTGCAGAAGCTCGAGCTGCAGGACATGCAGAAGACGGCGCTCCAGCCCGTGCCACTGGACGCTGGCATCATCCGGTGCTACGTCAAGCAGGTCTACCGCGGCATGTTCAAGCAGTACGGCTACGAGCTGTACCTGCAGGGTCAAATCGGCACGCAGGAGGAGGACCGCTTCCTGCTCTCGGCGCGGCGCCAGGTGCGCTCCAATATGACGGCCAACTACACTATCTGTACGGACAAGGAGTGCTCGGACGCGCACCGGATCGGCCGTATGGGCTCCAACTTCCTCGGCACGTGCTTCACGCTCTACGACAATGGCCGCGACCCGCAAAAGCTCGCCAAGATCCAGGACGCCGTGAGCTCGGACGACGTGGTCGTGCGCAACGTGCTCCAGATCCGCGAGGAGCTCGGTTGCGTGACGTACGAGCCGAACCGCACGAGCGTCGGACCACGCAAGATGCGCGTGGTGATCCCCGACGTGGACGAGAACGGCGTGTCATCTAAGGTCGTGCGCCCCATGAGCCGCCAGGACCGGCTCGTCACGCGGCTCTCGGGCGGCGACCTCAAGGACCTGATGAAGTTCTCGAACCGCGAGCCCGTCTTCCGCGAAGATCTCGGCGCCTACTGCCTGGACTTTGGCGGCCGCGTGTCCATGGCGTCCGTCAAGAACTTCCAGCTCATCAACACGGAGGACCCGTCCATGGGGAACATCCTGCAGTTCGGCCGTGTCGCAGACGACATGTTCACGATGGACTTCCAGTGGCCGCTGTCGCCCTTCCAGGCGTTCGCCATCTGCCTCAGCAGCTGCGACACCAAGCTCGCGTGTGTGTGATACGAGCGAGCCCTCTGTACTCTCTCTCTCGACTAATTAAGCCGCCCCCCGCGCGCAGCCGTCACGGTCACGTAGGAGCTCCTCGCTCGCCTCGGCTCGGCCAAGCGCGAGACCAAGCAGCGTTCCTGGATGACGGCGCCGCGGAGCAGCCCATCTGTATGCTGCATTACCTTCCACCAAACATGAACCTTCTCTTGATCAAACTCTTCACACACACCGCCAAGTGCGATTATCGTGGCAAACTCCAGTTGCCGCACTGCGTTCTCGAACTTGCTCCGCACGGTGGCGATCTTGCGAGCTTGTGTGAAACAATAGGCACAAGAACCAGCCGATCTCGCTCTCAACCAGATCGATTGGAGCCACTTGGTATCAACCTGCCGTGCTTACACACACGCCGACAACACAACCAAAGGCGAGAATGCACAGAATCTATTGGGGGGCTTGGCACGCACTCCTCGCATGAACGACTGGCTCGCTGCGAGCCTCGGTAGCTGCCCAACGAGCTCAAAACGAATGAACACATCTATCCATCGGCGCGCATTTCGCGACGACGACAGCAGCGACTCTTTCAACGCACTCGGTCGGAGCAAGCTGGCGCCGCGACAAGTTTCTAATTCTTCGCCTTTGGCGCCTTCTTCTTCTGCTTGCGCTTCTTCGACGGCGTCGACGCGTCCGAGGGCGACAGCGAGCTGGATGACGCTGTCACGACCGCCAAGGACGAAGTGGTCGTCACAACCGTCGACGTCGTCGTCGTCGTGGACACCTCTTCCGAGAACGACTGCGACTCGGACGAGGTCACCGCCACCTCCTCCTCAACGCGCACCGTCTTCGACGCCTTCTTCTTCTTCTTTTTCGTCTTCTTAGCGCTGCTGTTGCTCTGCACACTCGTCTCGCTCACGAGAGTGACCGCGCTACTCTCCTTCACGACAGCGCTAGACGTCTTCGGGAGCTGCGCCAAATACGCCGAGAGCGTCTCCACCGCGTGCTCGAGCTGCTCCTTCGTGTGCAGCGCCGAAATGAAGAAGCGCAGGCGGCACTTGCCTTCCTCCACGGCAGGGTACACGATTGGCTTGACGTTCACGTTAGCCTTCTCCGCCAGATACTCGGACGCCTTGGCGGTCGCGATGGTCGAGCCGATGATCACCACCACCACCGGCGCCCCGCGGAACGTCGACTCCGGGATCGTCAGATTCGCCTTCACGCACAGGTCGAAAAAGTAGCTGCTGCGCTCCTGCAGCTTGAGCGTGCGGGACGGGCTGTTCGACATGAGCTCGATGGACTTGAGCGCCGCGGCCGCGCACGCCGGCGCGAGACCCACCGAGAACACAAAGCCGCCCGCGCAGTGCTTCAGGTACTTGATGACAGCGGTCGTGCCGAGAATGAAGCCGCCGACCGAGCCGAGCGCCTTGCTCATCGTCCCCATGCGCACATCGACATCCTTCGGATCGACGTCGAAGTGCTCAATGAGTCCCCTGCCGCTGCTGCCCATCGTGCCGAACGAGTGGGCTTCGTCTACGAACAGAATCGCCTTGTATTGCTTCTTGATACGGATGATCTCTGGGAGGTTCGGGATGTCGCCGTCCATCGAGTAGACACCCTCGATCACGATCAACACGCGGCGGTACTTGGTGCGCAGCTGCGCCAGCATGCGCTCGAGCGCCTGCACGTCGTTGTGGGGGAACGGCAGGATCGCCGCGCCACTCAGGCGCTGGCCGGTCACGCACGAGTTGTGGTTCAGCGCGTCGCAGAGAATCAGGTCGCCCTTGGAGACCAGCGCGTCGATCGTCGCGACGTTCGACACCCAGCCACCGACAAACAGCACGCTCGCCTCGGCGCGGAAGAACGTGCACAGCGCCTCCTCGAGCGCGACGTTGACCTGGGTCTGCCCCACGATCGGCGACGAGCTCATCGTCGTGCCGTACTCCTCGATCGCCTTCTTCGACGCCAGCGCCACGTCGGGGTTCGACGCGTTGCCAAGGTAGTTGTACGTGTTGAAGTTTACCATCCGGCGCTTCTCCGGTGTAAGCGTCTCGAGGAACGGCACGCGCAGTCCCGCGTCCTCGAACTCCTGCATCTGCTCGTACAGACCGCGGACCTCCGGGAACTGCGTGAAGTCGTAGCACGACGCGTCGATCTCGTCGACCGACTTGGCGAGCTGAGCACCCGATGCTTGCTCGCTTTCGTCCGTCTGCAGCTCCCCCGTCGCAAGTCCAGGAGCGCTCGAGAGTTTCAGCGGCGAGTCGTACTGGAAGAATGCAGACGGCGGCACGATGCAACCCAGGAACTCGCCCAGCTCGGACGACAGACCAACAATCGCGATCGAGTCCAGCCCGTACTCCGCCCACGGCGTCGCAGGATCGATCGTCGCAGCCGGCACGCCGTCCTGCTCGCCGGACTCCACCTCCTTCGCGATGCGCTCGACGAGCCAAGCCAGAATCTGCTTCTCGGATTTGATGTCCTCGGGCTTCTGGACAGGCTTCGCCGCAGCAGCGTCCGCCTCGCGCTCGACCTCCGGGTTCTTCGACGCGCGAGCGGGAGACACAGCAGGCGCAGACTGGTGGGTGTCCTTCGACTTGTACTCGAAGAGCAGCTTCGTGAAGCCCTTCGAGAGGTACTTGTCCTTCGTGGCGCTGCGCTGGATCTTGCCGCTCGTGGTCTTTGGGATCATCTTCTGGGGCAGCAGCACGATCGCCTCGCAGCGGAGCTGGTGCTCCGCAAGCACGACCTTCGCGATCTCGCGACACACCTCCTCGCACACCTCCTTTGACGTCCCGTTCTTCACTTCCGCGACGAGCACAAGCGCCTCCTCCTGGTTCTTCTCGATCGAGAATGCCGCCGTGCAGCCCGGGCGGACGTGGTCGTGCGCGCGCTCGATCGAAGCCTCCACGTCCTGCGGTACGACGTTGCGGCCGCGGATGATGATCAAGTCCTTCAGCCGGCCAGTGACGAACACTTCGCCGTTGTACAGGAAGCCCAGGTCGCCCGTGCGCAGGTACACTTTCGTCGGGTCCTTCTCACCTGCGAGCTGCGCGCCAAACATCTCCTCCGTGTACTCCGGGCGGTTCCAGTACCCCACTGCGACCGACGGCCCTTCTACCCAGAGCTCGCCCACCTGGCCTTCCTTGAGCTTCTTCTTCGAGTCCGGGTCCACGATCGCGACCTCGAACGTCGGCATCGGCTTGCCACATCCTACGAGCGTCATCACGTTCTCCGCAGACTCGTTCGCCGCGGCAAGCACGACCTTGCGCTGCGCCTCGACGGTTGACTTCTTGATGCGGAGCACCGTCGGCAGGTGGCGCTCGAGCGGGTCCTGGCCCGTGCACACGAGTGTCACCTCTGCAAGGCCGTAGCCGCAGTTGAACGTCGTCGGGTCGAAACCCGCCGCCTTCTGGAACTTGCTCGTGAACGCGTCGAGCGACTCGCGACGGATCGGCTCAGCCGCACAGATGGTCTGCTTGAGCGTGCGCAGGTCCATCGTCGCCGCCTCGGCGTCGCTAGTCTTACGCGCCGCGAGTGCGTAGCCAAAGTTGGGCGCGCACACGTGCGTGGCCTTGTACTTGGTCACGATACGCATCCACATCGCCGGGTCCTTGATGAAGCTGATGGGCGACATGGACACGCACTGCGCGCCGCTGATGCACGGCGTGATGATGAAGCCGACGAGCCCCATGTCGTGGTACGACGGCAGCCACGACACGAGTGTGTCCGTGAGCAGGATGCTGTCCCACGTCTTGAGCTGCGCGCGCAGGTTGCCGTGCGAGATCATCACAGCCTTGGGCGCCGACGTGGAGCCCGAGCTGTACTGGAAGAACGCCAGGTCGTCAAGCGTGAGCTGGAGCTGCGTGTCGTCGTAGAGGCTCGCGGCCGAGTCCGAGATCGAGTCAGTCGTGAACCACTTGACGTCCGCAGGCCACGTCGTCGCCTTCTTGTCGACGCTGAAGAAGCCCTTGACGGTCGCCATCTTGCTCGCGAGGTGGTACGTCTTGTTGGTCAGGATGACCTTGGCGCCCGAGTCCTCGACCATGCGGTTGAACTTGGGGAGGTCCTTCGCGAGCGTGCCCGGGTACGGCGGGTACACGGGGATGCCGATGGCGCCGGCGTAGAGGCAGCCCCAGAAGCCGAGCGCGAAGTCGAGACCGGGCGGGTAGCAGAGCATGACGCGGTCGCCCTTGCGCACGCCGCCCTCGGCCTGCAGCGTGCCGGCAATGCGGCGCGCGGCGCGGTCGATGTCCTCGTACGTGTAGTTGACCGTCTCGTTGCCGCGGTCGTCGAGGAAGGTGTAGACGACCTTGGTGCGCCACTTGCCAACCGCCTTGCGTTTGAGCTCGTCCACGACCACCTCGGTGGTGTATGTGGTGCCGTGGGAGCCGTGGTGCGCGTGGGCGTGCTTCTCGTGCGCGCGCTCGGGCTCGTGGCGCCGGAGCTTGAGCTTGTCCTCGCGCTCCTCGGGCTGCTTGCGCTTGCGCGACTGCGCCGACTGGCAGCCCGAGTAGACCGCGGCCACGGCCACGGACGCGGCGGCGAGCGACGCGGCGGCCACGATCTCCACCGCCACGTTGCCCACGACGTTCGCGATGATGTCAGACATGTGGGGGGGGTACTGGACGGGGGAGGGTGGGGTGGCGGGTGCGCGCGGGGCGGGCGATTCGGGACTGACAGGCGGGAAAGGCCCACCTGGCGGCTTGCGGCGAATTGCCGATGCAGGCAGAGCCTTCGGCGGATATTAGCGGAATATACGCGGGGAGACACTTTATTGAGAATGCGCTGCAGGCCGAATTCCGGAAGCGAGCGCAGCGGCAGCAGATATCACCGATGCAGACCGGCGAGGATGGAAAAGCGCGCGCGTAGACATGGATAGAGAGAGGTGATGGAAGGAGGCGCGGCGGACACAAACCGGCCAGGAGGATTCTCGCAATGGAACAAGCCAAAACAGCCCGCGCTGCAAGCTAGGACGCTTCGCCGTCGTTATCGCCGTTATCGTCCCCTTCTTCTTCCTCGGACGCGGCCGAGAAAGCGTCGGGGCGTCGTCGCCGGCGAGAGAAAGAGAGAGAGAAGGCGGAGCCATCGCGGTCGTCGTTGTCGTCGACGCCGCTGTCATTTTTGCCCATTTTAACGCCTCAAGCTGCTGGAACGCGCGTGAGCGGCAGTTCCCACGCAGGACGCGTCCTCCGGAGCAGTTGCGAGCAGCGCACGCACCAGGGTTGCCGAGGAACACGACCATCGCTGCCTGGCTGGCTGGCTGGCTGGCTGGGACGCGGAGGTGCTTCGACTGAGAGG
>JAASFW010000221.1:0-28721 GCA_023334005.1 Globisporangium orthogonon | reverse complement strand
GTTTCACCCTCGTGTCCCTTCGTAGCTTACCGGTACTCTCCCGCTGTCGTGCTCGTGTCTAACACACGTGCCCTGCGGTTTTGACTACTTATCACCGGTAACTGATGGGCCTGGGTAGTTAATACCGCAACAACCGCCACAATCGAATGCCTTGCCCTACTGAGCTGAATGCGCCGGGGCTACAGTATCAAGCAGAAGTCTCAGATGAGTGACCATGGCGGGTGTTCACCAAGAGAGAAAGCCACTTATGAAAGAGTGAGAGAGAGAAAGAGAAAGCGATTCTAACATCTGACGTCGACGCTCGAAGTGCTCCAGTGTAATTGCGCTCCGAAATGGGTGATTGTCTTCCTGTTTCTTGGCTCGCAGAGCAACAGATCAAGCGGATTCAGAACAAGCAAAGTCACCAGATCGTCTGTCGAAGTCGGTGGGACTCCATGCTGCCCTTCTGGTTCTCGAGCAGAAGAATCGCTGGAGACTATCCTCTTATTCGTGTTCGCACGTCCAGCTGTCCGTCTCCGTTCAAGCACGCCTCATCCCGCAAACTGCATGCATTCTGCTACTTGTCAACTGTCTGCTGCCTGCCCACTTGACTGACACGCCTCCAAGAACGCTTCGCTCTCCCCATGCAAACTTCTCTTCCTCACTCTCGAATTTACTCACCAAGCACCACAACCAGCAATCAACTACTTTTCCATCCGACTGACCCTGCGTCATGAAGATTATCACCGCTCCGCTCCTCGTCTCCGCCGCGCTCGCTGTGATCGGCTCGTTCACTCAAGTTAAAGGGCACTCGTGGCTGGTGAAACCCGTCTCCCGCGAGACCGATGCAGTTGGCGATGATGGCACCAACTCGATGGGCTGTCCCACCATGAAGGCGGGTAAATCGACGTCTTTCAAGGCTGGCGAGACCATCGACGTGCGCTACTGGCGTAACAACCACATCGGTGGCTTCATTCGCTGGTCGCTCGTGCCCAAGGGCAAGGAGACCAAGGTGAACCTCGACAAGAGCGAGAACATCTTCCACTACTCGTGCCGCGAGTCTGGTCCCGAGTGCGTACCGAAGGAGGAGTACAATCAAAACAACGTCTACGCCGACGATGACAGTCCTGAGCACACGATCCCTTGTGGTGACAAGATCACGCTGCCGGACCATTTGCCGGCCGGCGACTACGTGCTCCAGTGGACCTGGTTCGGCGTTGGCTCCACTTTTAACGACATTGCACGTGAAGAGCACATGTTCCGCTCGTGCGCGGACATCAAGCTGACGACCAAGGGCTCCAAGTCTGCGGCTCCCAAGTGTCCGACCTTCACTGGCGGTGACCGCGTGACAAAGATGAAGAACATGGGCAATGACAAGTGCTTCTACTTCTACCGCAATGAGATTGCGAACACTGTGTTCAAAGGCAACAAAGCTGACTACGAGCAGTACTACAAGTTCGGCATCCCGGGGGCAATCGAGAAGTGCAGTGGTGGAGGCAGCGCCTCGAACTCGACGACGCCTGCTCCGTCGAGTAGTACGTCGAAGCCTTCGGCGGCCACGGTAACTCCAGGCACGAAGACTCCGGGTACGGAAACCCGGGCTCCGGCTGCGACGACCACGGCTCCAGGAATGAAATCGCCAATCCCCACGCGCACACCTCGCCCCCGTCCGTCTTCAACTCGCACACCGAAACCTACTTCTGACGAAGTCGACGGCGACGCTGACACTGGCAATGAAGACAACGAAGATGACAAGGAAAACAATGACAACGAAGACAACGAAGACAACGAAGACACTGATAACGTAGACGACGAAAGTGGCGATGAGGGTAAGAGTGACGCCGCTGGCATTCGTACCCCGCGACCTGCGAGCAAGATTCCTGACTGCAAGGTCAAGAACGCGAAGAAGTAGGTTCGCAATGCAGTATGTGCTTTGTCTTTTGACTTTGGCATCGTATTCCAGCGACCGCGGCGAAGACGTGAGCCCTGTGAGTGGATGTTTCGATTGTGAGTTGGCTTGATGCAAGAGTGCACTGGCGCTTTTGATTGCCACTCGCCACTGCTCGACCGAAATCTCAGAGTTGAACTTGAGCTGATCTACCCGCTGCCTTCCTTCCAGAGCCCCAAGGGACGAACTCCTCCTTTCGCAGTTTACGCATCATAGTCCTATGCATGCAGATATGTTCACCTTCAGCTCAAGTCAAGAGTTCCTCGAATTCTGGAACTTCGCAACACTCCTGCTCGGATAATTCGGTGGCATCTTCGTTCTCTCGAAGCAAGCCTTGGTTGTTGCTACTGTTCCATAGACACTACACCTGTACAGTACTCGCTCTCTCGGTGTTTTGCTCATTGAGTACCAGTATCGCGAGTCGAGTCTTCAATCATCTTCCAATCTGCTGGGATTGTTTACACGCTGACGGTGCGGGTCTCTGTAATCCGGCTGGCTCTGGCGAAAGAGTGCTCACGGCGTCGTGATGTCGTTGTCTCGGGGTTCATCTCCGAGTTATACTGACGCTCGGCCAAACGCTCTCCGTACCAGTTTGCTCAGTACTTAACACCATGGTGGCGGACACGACGGGGAGATCACTCTCGAGTCTACTCGCTTCGCTCTTCCTCGAACGACACTGCGCTGGAGCTAATGATAATGACGATAATGGCGATGACCTGGTGCATTGCTCGATTGCTCGATTGCTCGAATACTCGACTAAATACAACAGAACAGTCCCCACCGAGTCTTAACCGCAACAGCAGGTTTCCTGGCTCGTTGCGTGCCTGTGGCGCGATGCCAGCTGGTCGAGAGGTTCAGAGCTCCATTGTGCAGCTGAGATCCTCCTCCCACCGTTGACCCATGCCCTGCACAACTGACAACCTGGCAACCTGCTAGGGAAGACCGCTCTGTGGACCGGCATGCTGAACAAGAAGCTCTCTCGACTCTACCACGAACTACAGGAGCTCGCACTCGCTCATTCTCGAATCTGCCGCCAAGCTCGCACTCGGACACTCCTTCAGCACTTCAATTCCCTCCATCATGGTCAAGTTCGTGCTCCCGATCGCCGCGCTCGCGCTCGCGTCCACTGCGAACGCGCTGCCTGTACCGTCATCCACGTGGCCGGAGAGCAAGGGTACGGTCTCGCTCGTGGCGCCGCACGTGGTCAAGACTGGCGAAACTTTTGATGGCGGTATGAAGACGTACGAGCTCGCGAACGTCAAGTGCGCGGGCCAGAAGGAGACGAGCAAGGACACGATGGTCTTTCTCGTCGAACCGGGTGCCACGCTCAAGAACGTGATCATCGGCAAGAACCAGATGGAGGGCGTCCACTGCGAAAAGCACGGCTGCACAATCGAGAACGTGTGGTGGACCGATGTGTGCGAGGATGCGCTGAGCATCAAGGGCGGCTCGGCCTCGAGCGTCTCCAAGGTCATCGGCGGCGGCGCGCGCTACGCCGAGGATAAGATCGTGCAGCACAACGGCCCGGGCACCGTCACCATCGACGGCTTCTTCGCGCAGGACTTCGGCAAGCTCTACCGTTCGTGCGGCACGTGTGGCAACGTGAAGCGCAAAGTGGAGATCTCGAACGTGCTTGCGATCAACCCGACGTCGGGTATCGCTACGGTCAACAAGAACTTCGGTGACGAGGCCAAGCTCTCCAACATCCACATCGAGTCGACGAAGAAAAAGGTGGCGGTGTGCGCGTGGTCGCAGGGCGTCTCGAAGGGCGAGGGCGAGCCGAGCAAACTCGGCGACGGTCCCTCCCCGCCGTTGTGCCAGTACAGCGAAAGCGACATTATCCTCAACGGCAAGGGGTCGAGTGGCAACGGCACCACGACAGCCGCGCCTGTGACGGAGGCTCCGGTCGATGACGATGTGGACACGACGGAGTCGCCAGTTGACGACGACGATGATGCGAGTACGACGGAGGCTCCGGTTGACGACGACGAGTACGCTACGCCCGCTCCTACTTCCGACGACGATGAGGAGAAGCCTACTCCAGTCCCTGCGTCGGACGACGACGGTGACGACGACTCCGAATCGGTGGCGAAGCCGAGCAAGGCGCCGAAGACCCCGAAGCCGTCCAACGACTACAGCAGCGACGACGAGTAAACTTGTTAGCCACAGCAAGCAACGTGTGAGCCTGTACTCTTGATGTACTGACTGTGTGAATCTACCAACTGCAGAGAACTGTGCTCTTTTGGATCTTTGCCGTTCTCTTCTCGTCATGGACTGATTGCAACGAAGCTCGTGTGTATGTGTGTGTGTGTGTGACACTTAAGACTAATGACAGGAACGGCTTACGCTCTGGTAGTGTCCAACATGTTTCGGCATCGGTGGCAGAAAAGTTGCAGTCGACAAAGCCGACTTGCAGTTTCCCTCTTGTGCCGACAGCAAGCCCTCTTCAGGTGACAGCAAGAAGGCTGTGCCGAGTGTTTGAAAGTCATTAGTGATGACCACGTGATAAAGACCCAGACACAGCGCAGCGTCACGTACTTTCACTGTTGTGCAAACAACATTGTCGACTACTTGCATACCACGGATACCACGAACCTTACGTCCATGAGCGGATTTGATATCCAAGTTCCTGGTGAGAAATGCACGAGCTGTACAGCTTCGAACTCGGCCGCCGTGCCGACCATTGCTGTAGTGTTCAAGAATCCGATTCCTACAGGATTGACCTGCTTGGATTGTCAGGAATCAAGATTATCGGTTGTGTGAAGGCACCGTTCGATCTTTGCCCATGTTCGAACAGTAGGCAGCACCAAATTTCAATTATGAGTGTTCTCCAGCGAATTGGGATTCCAATCAATGATCGCAATAGTTTTGCGAACCGGCGTCAGGACGAGTCACCCTCGGTTCACGGCTCCTGTTGCCCATGAAGCCCATTGGAGTGCCTGTGCAGGTGAGAGACAGTGCGAGTGTAGACAACCCGGTGCTGCTGCTGCTTTGCAGTACGAGCACAGAATCTTCACTGCAAGCCGGTTCGTGTTGAAGGTGCATACGTTCATTTCGACGTCGGGAGCAACGAAGCCAGGTGCGCTTGGTGGCTCTGTGTGTGCGTGCGTGGGTGTGTCTTCGCTCAGTTCAGTTCGGGGATACCACTTGCAAACAACGCAACTGAAGTCTGACTGTCAAGATGCCTCGAGCCTGCGGGTGAAGGATGGGAAGCTCGTCGAAGTGTCGAGCGGCGCTGAGGTGGGAAAGTAACCTTTTGCTTCTTTGCCGCTCTTCAACTCAGCTTGCCGCCTCTGATTCACTCTCTCGTGATTATAGTCAGCAGTGCTGCGACTTGAACACGTATTCCAGCAAGGATCGACCGAGAGCGACGTAATGGAGCGCTCGCTGTTGCCGCTCATAAAGGCATGTGCTGAGGGTGTGAACGTCGCCGTACTCACAGTCGGATCGGCTGCTTCCCAGAGGAACTTGCTGGTCTTCGAGCCGATCCAGGCCCAGAGTATCGTGAATTTGATCTTCCAGGTACTGCTCGCGAATCTCATGGCGAAAGCAGCAGCATTGAGCGACGCGAGCGACAGAGGCGACAGCAAGCGGATACCGGGCTTCACATTTGAACTCTCAGTCTCATTTGTCGAGTTTTTCGAGGAAACGATGACGGTTCGATGGCGTCACTTGAACTGGGGATCCGAGTCTTGGTTGCACCTAAGGATTGCTCCAACTTGCATAGGATCTCCTACTCCCAAGGGACGACAAAGCAAGGCCGCCAGCGCGAGCTGTATTAGCGATCCAGACTAGCTGCACCGCTGGCGGTAAGCGTGTGATGAACCTCTCGGAGCATGGACCGATTTCGAACAACGACACATTCCAGCGACTGATGGAGACAGCAAAGCGGACGCGCCGGAAGGATGTGGGACTGTACGGCAGCGCTGGAGAGTTTAGCAGCGCGATCCTGGAGGTATGTTCAATGTCTTGTACCACGCTTTTGTTGCCGATCATAGCTTTTGACGGCTTGTGGCGTCGATATTGACATGACGAGTTCATCAGATCTCTCTCAAACAGAGTTTTCGCCTGTCAGATGCGTCGACACAGGAGCTGCACTCGAGTTTCCGTATCGTAGAGCTACCGGCGACTGACCGTCTCGCCCGGGTTCGCTTGGTCCTACTGCGATGCGTACCTGCGTTCTTGCTTCATTGGCAGAGCTCTGTACTGAACGAGATTCGTGTGGTTGGGCTTTGTTGACGCCGAATGGGGTTTACTTGTGTGCAGTCAGGAGCGGCGGTGCGGCTTTCAGAAGGTCCATTGCTCAACAAGGCGCTCTTTGCGCTCGTTGACGTCCTTGATGCCTGCAGCAGCATCACCTCCAGCAGTAACACACCTCGAGCACCTGAACATGGAGAAGAATCGCCTAGCTACCCTCCTTTCGACAACTCGCAGCTAACGGCGATGCTTCACGACGTACTTGGCGGCAACTGCCTCACTCTCGCGTTGCTGTTTCTCGCGCCAAACGACTTCCAAGGCTCCAAGGCGAGTATGCAGCTTGGAAGAGCACTTTTGCAGGTGGAAACTTTCCCAGTAGTCAACAACGATATGATCCTAGGCTTGCTGAGACGCCACCTGCTGCACGTTGCCAGTCTCGAAAACGCAATGAACACAGCACTGGCAAGCAATCAGCTTCAGCACAACGGATCAGACCTTCAACTCCCTAGCGACAAACTCCTCACGTATGAACGCAAGCTGCACGAACTGGAAGGAAAACTCACACAAGAAGCACTGGAGAAGCGACTCATACGCGAAGATAAGGAGAAACTCGCGGCACTCATGAACGAGCTCAAAGCAAAGTACAACGAACTCTTTGACAATGAACTCGAGGTGCGCAAGGAGCTTCTAGCGTGCGAGCAGGAGAAGCTCGCACTCAGCAAAGCGTTTGTGCAATTCGAGATCGAGAGCAACAACCGCACGAAGGAGCTCGACAGCGACAAGTTTGAGGCCGAGACGAAGCTGTTGCACGCCGAGCAAATGGTGCTCGAGATCCAGCAGGACGATAGCAAGAAGGCGACACAGATCCAGGACTTGATTGCCAAGATGAACGAGCTCATCCGTGAAAAGCAGGTGCTGGGCGAGGAGCTCGCGATGCTGCAGACTCACAGCAAGCAGTTGGATGACAGGGTCCAGAGAGAAGCGAAGAAGAACCAGCAGCTCAGTCTCGAGCTCCTCGTCGCTGTCAATCAGAAACAGAAGGCGCTGCAAGATGCAGAAAGTGCTGAAGCCCGTAGTCGGCACCTTGCAGCGCAGCTCGAGGACATCTCCAGCAAGTTTGAGCAGCCGCGGCTCGAGATCATCGAGCTCAAGGAGAAGCTAGCAAATGTGACTGCGCAACTCGAGAGTATGCGACGCGAACTTGTGGTCAAAGAGCTCGAAGCCGAAAAGCTGCACCTCCACACGCGCACTGCGCAGCTCGAGCAGGAGACTGGAGTCGAGCGGATTAACCGCGAGTGTGAGGGCAAACTCGCAGCTCTTACGAGTCAACTGGAAGCTGCGCGCACACAGTCCGTGAACGAAAGAAAGGGTCTGGAGCTGCAGCTGGAGAGACTGGCGCTGGACTTGACAAAGTCCAGCAAGGAGAAGGAGGAGCTCACGCGCGCTTGGATGACGAAGTTGCAGGAGAACGAGGAGCTGATGGTCGCGAATGAGCGCCTCGTGCACGAGCGCGACTCGCAAGTGGAGGCGTTCCGCTTGAAGATCGCGTTCCTCACGTCCTCGAAAGACAACGTCGCCAACGGTGCGGGTGGTGAAGGAGTTGGAACCGGACTTGCTGCATTGCGGGAGCTCATCGACTCGTATCAAAGTCACGAAAACCTGCTTCGCAGTCAGCTCGCACAGCAGCGCAACGCAACGCACCGACTTGAGAAGCGGCTGCGCACGTATGCAGTGATCATGGGTGCTTGTAGTGAAAAGGTCAAAGTGGACGCGATTTCCGTTTCACATCCAGAGACATCAGCGAATGGCAACAGCTCGATCAGCGAAGATGGCGTTTCTGCTGGTAGCCATGTCGAGGAGAACGATGGAGCCCCGGACGAGCGGACGCATTTGCTGCAGGAGCTCCGGGATGCACAGAGTCAAGTTGCTGTTGAGAAGGAGAAATACGCCGCCTCCGTGCTCGCGCGATTGGACCTGGAGCGCGCGAACCAAAGTTTGTCACTCGAATGCGCAGCTCTCAAGCTCAAAGTGCAGCAAACTCGCGACGAAGAGAAACAGCACGTGGACGCCATTCGAGGCATGCACGAGGCTCTGCTGAAGCAACTGGAGGAAGTGCGCGTGCGCCTGACACAACAACAGCAGCAGCAGCAACAACAACAACAACAACAACAACAACAACAACAACAACAACAGCAACAACAACAGTTGACAGAAGCGAAGCGGTCCGCTAGTGTCCTCGCCGCTCACCAGCAACAGCACGTTGATGCACCACGGGACGATGCCAACAGCCAAGCACTCCATCTACTGACCCAGGAAAAGCAGCAACTCGAAGCGAAACTCGCTGCGAGCACTAAGCAGTGGACCGCACTCGTCGAGCAGGTGGAGAGGCGCTGCGCCGAGCTGCTCACGAAGAATGTCATGCTCGTGCAGGAAAACAGCGACCTGCGCGACCACCTCAAGGTACAGCAACAGATCGGTCTTGTCCGAGCCTTTTCGGATGCACAATACACACATACACTGCATTGACGCCTCAACGTGCCACCCCTCTCAACCAGGTTGCGCTGGCCCGCAGTCGTACCACACACAGATAACTTATGGCACACACACAAGTCAAGACGCTGTCGTCTACAGTACGCTACGGGTAGATGTTGTTGCTACGCAGCTGGAAGGCATCGTACTGCCGCGTGCCCCAGGCGTTGTAGCTCTTGCGGATGAGCTGGTCCACGCGCTGCGCGACCTGCTGGCGGCTCCGTCCTACGCCGAGCCGGTCGCGCAGGTCCGCGATCACCTTCGCGAGCCTGGCTGCCTCGAAGCACGGGAATGGCGAGTGCTGGCCCGTTGTCTGCAGCAGCGCCGCAATCTCCGAGTGGTACTTTTGTAGCGCCAGCAAGCCCTCGCAGAGCAGCTGGCGGAACTGCGCAAAGCCCTGCGAGTCGAGGCCGCCCATGATCTCGACCATCTCAACCGTCAGCTTGAACGGTGCGTCCTCGATGCTGAACATCCCGCCGGGCGCGATCCCAAGGATGAAACCAAAGTCGATGTGGATAAGATGGCCTTCGGTGCTCAGCAGCAGGTTGCCGTTGTGCCGATCCTTCACCAGCAGCACGTACGACACGACCGAGTACGCCGCCATGCTTTCGATGAAGTTCGTTCGCGCTACTTCAAACTCCGTTGAGCCCGGCTCGCCGTACACGCTCTTAAAGTACGCAAACAGGTTGCCACTCGAGAAGTTCTTCTTCAAATGATCGAGCGAGCACGCGTCGGTGATCGTCTCGAGCAGCCCGACGTGCGCGCCGGTGGCCACGATGCGGTACGTGCGCAGCCACAGCCGGAGCCTCTCGTACTCGAAGATCGAGCGGAACGCGTGGAGGAGCTGCATTGTGAACACCTCTTGCCGCAGGTCGTCGTTTGTCTTGACGATCACCGAGAAGAGCTGCCACCCGGGCAGCTGGCCGAACGGTGACGTGCGCCGAATGCGCGCCTTGCGCTCCTCCCAGCTCTCGCCGTACACCTTGCTATCGTAAACAAGGCTCTCGACACCGCGGCGGCTGCTCGAGCCGGCGGACGACACGCGCGGCGCATGCTCTGCACACGCAGTCGTCGCCGTAGTAGTAGGAGTAGGCAGATGCACGTCGTCCCGTTCTTCGCTATCTCTTCGCTCTTCTTCTGCCTCACCTCCACCACTGTACAAACTCAGCTGGGAGTCCCGCCGCGCGTTGTCAACAGAGCTGAGGGCACCACCCAGAATCGCGCTACTCGATGACTCGCTCGTCTCGTCGTCCACTGACTCGCGAGAGGAGGAGGAGCCGTCGCCCAACATCGGCGGCGCCAAGGACTCGAAGAACGTCGAGTTCCGCGGCAGCGACGAGCAGAGAAATGGCCGCAGCCGGTCCTCGGCGGTGGCGTTGCTGTTGTTGTTGTCGCTGTCGTCAGCGCCGACCTGCTTCCCGGCGTTTTCTACCGGCACGGTCTCCAGGAAAAGCAGCGTCGGCGCGCGCATCTTAGTGGAAAACACTTTGCCCTCCGTCGGCGGGATGCGCAGCACGCGGAAGAGCGCGTCCGACGCGGTGCAGAGCGGGTAGAGCGCCGACTGCCGCAGCTGCCCATTCAACTGTGTCAGCTCGTGTGCGAGGACCTGGCCGCGCTGCTCGGGCGGCTGCACGTGGCGCAAGCGCTCACTGATCGCTGCGAGCGCCTGCACGAAGTGCACCTGGTCGAAGACCAAGGCCTCGATCTGCTGCTCTGCGCTAGCACCACCACCGCCCCGATGCAGCGAGTCGTACAGAACGCTCGACTGGAACTCACAGAGCTCGACGCCCGAGCACGCGAGCTCTCTCGCGCTTGCCTTGAATGCCGGTGCCGACGCCGCGTTCAGCCAGCGCGTGATCATCGAGTCCGGCTCGCGCGCGATGAGCGCCTCGCTCTGTGTGTACGCGCTGCGGAGCGCCGCCAAGATCGCGCGGCGCTGGTGGTCGGGACACTGCAGCAACATAACCTCGCTCCAGCCTGCCACGCCCCCGGCGGGTCTATCATCGCTCGGTTTCCTATGACTATCTCGGACGTCGCTGTCACCATCCATCGACAAGTGCGGCGGATAGATGAAAGCGAGCAGCGAGAGTAGCGAGTGTGGGTGGCGGCCCGTCGCGTCGCCCATGGACGCCTGCGCGTGCCAGATGGTCTGCAGCGCGATGCGCGGCGAGCGCCGGCAGATCGCGCGTATGTACCGCCGCAGATAGAAAAGCTGCACCGAGGCGCTCTCGGCGTCCGCGTCACAACACTGGAACAAGTGCAGGAGCTGGTACCAAAGGCTCTCGACGCGATCGACGCAGTTCTCGACGTAGAACGGCAGGCGCTCGCACGTCGCGCGGAAGAGCAGCGGCCGGCGCCGTGTCTGGTAGAGGATCTTGATGGTCTTCACGAGGCTCATGGGCGCCGTGCGCAGCTTCACAAGCGTGCGCTCGAGCAGTACGCGCTCAGGGTCCGCCCCCGCGCTCTCCTGGAGCGGGCGGTGCACGACCGCGTCCATGCTGGAGAAGTTGCGCGCGACCGTCGTGAGGAAACGCTTGAGCGCGCCGAGGTATGCGAGGAACGCCTGGCGATGCGCGCACGCGTCGCAGCAGCGGCGCGCCGCGCACAGCCCGAGGTGCGCGAGCGTCACGAGACGCGCGCAGTGGCGCGAACAGAAGGGTCGGGCGCACGAACTGCACAAGTGGCGACGCGAGCGCAGCGCGCCGAAGCGCACGGCGCAGCGCACGCACGTGCTGTCGTCGCTCTCGGCGTCGGCGGGCAGCAGTGGCGCCACCACCTCCGTCGGCTGGTGGCGCAGCATGTCCTCTGGTACGATGCGGCGATTCTCGTGGGCGTGTCCGTGCACTGCGCCGCCATCGTCTCCCTGCTTGGCGTCGTGCTGCGAAACGCTGCAGTGCAGCGCATCGAGCCACGTGCGCTTGGCGTCGGCCGTTGGTGCGGAGCAGAGCAGCAGTTGGCCGCCCGATGTGCGCACCGCGAAGGCGTGCGGGTACGTGTTGAGCGCGCCGCGGCCGTCCCAGGGCTCCACGGCGCGCACCCACGCCTCGCCGCGCAGCTCACGGTCCTGGTGCGCGAGCTCCGCGCTCATGTACCAGCGCAAGCGGCTCCCGTGCAGGATGCAGTAGCGCCACGAGCCCATGTACACGCTGGTGCTCGAGCGCTTGCGCAGCAGCCCCTCGGCGCGTGCGAGCTTGTCGATCGGCTCGCCGCCGCTGGCGGCGCTGGCGCCGCCTGCTGCAGTCGTCTCCATCATACGCTCCGGGCCGCCTGGTGTCCTCAGCGTGATGTGGCGCAGTCGCTCTCCTAGCGCGCCTGCGTTTACGTGGAGATCTCGGGCAACGGCGTCGATGTGGCAAGTCGAATTGTGAATTGGAACTGGGAATATTAGGAGCGGCTCTTTTATTGCGCGGCATAGTGGTCCCCCCTTTTCGATGTGGCGATTGTTAGACTGGATGTTTGTATGGTTTTTGAAAAAGCGGCTGGCAAAATTTGTCGCAAACTTATTTGGCTTTGTTGTAAAGCGTCCTGAACATCAAAACAAGTTTGAGGCAGCACGGTTGGCTTGTGGGTGTGTGGGTGGGTGTGCGCGCGCGCTCGTCTTGTGGCGTTGATAGTGCGGTCGGTTGATGTCGCTGTCGCATTCATGTGCTTCGGTCGCCCCACTCTCGGACGTGAACTCCGACATTCCGGTTGTTTGAGAGTTGATGTTGCTGCTGCTGTAGTCGCTTTCCTTCGGTACCATTCACAGTAAGTTTGGCTTCTTCGATTCCTTTTTTGCAGGTCTACAAGTTTCAGGGCAAAAAATATCACAAATGGCAAGAAAAGTATATATCGAACTTTTATCGTGGCCAATTCGGGAAACTTCGCAAGAGGACCCACAATGGCACCGCGACTGCGAATCGCTAAAGGAAAGTCGGCCTGAAAAATAAAACCAAACCAACGTGGAGTCACAAGACAGCGATACCATGCAGTGGCCAAGAGCTTTGATCTTGCCCTTTGCTGCCAGCAACATATCCAATCGTCCAAAATTGAAAAAAATGCTGACAGCACTAAACTTGCGTTGTAAAGAGAACTATTGCATTTGCACATTCATTTTATTTTTCTTCCCTTTGGATGGTCAATAGTGTTTCCAATACTTAGCCGCGATCGGATTGGTGGAAAAGACACGCGCTTGTTTTCACATCTATACCGTTTTACTGTTGCAGGGCTCGAATACCAGTAATGTGTACTGTCACACCTCCTCGTGCGCGAGCTCTGCGCTCATGTTCCAGCACAAGCGAGTACCGTGAGCGAGAAAGTCTAGACGTGGACCATCACACGCTGTGACGGTGCGAAAGATGAGTTTGCGCCGTGCCGCGCCGCGCCGCGGGGCGCAGCTCTACAGTGTACACCTTAGCTTGGACTCGCTCCTGTGGGGCACGTTGTAGCGTCCAACGACGTGCAAAGCCTGCCAACGCAAGTTTGCGAGTTCGCACACACGACAGACATGGAGATACCATGTCACCGCTCGCTTCGTCTCCGAGTTCGAGATAGCTGGATAGTATTGCTTCATGAGCGCGTCGATGGCGACGTATTTTTCAAGTTCGGGAGGAGCGGTGTGCATACTCTCGAGGCTCGAAGAGTAGAGCTTATAGTCTCCAGATCATCTCTGATACCTCCGACTCGACTTCCCTTCGAAGTGCATACAGCACTCGCTTGTACACTCAATGCTCGCACAGCGTCTACTATCAGCGCTGTTGGACTGTTGAGTGTACAAGCGATAGTGTCAATGACGCGGCTTCAACTGCCGCATCCCCGACAAACTGCCCCACATGGCCATTCTCCAACCTACTCTGTCCCAACACCTCGTGCTCACGCACACGAGCAAGAGCAAGAGCTATAAGATGGCGCAGATGGGTTGGCTCGCAAGCGCGCCTGCTTCTTCAGTGCCCCTCGGTTCTCTGTCTGCGATGCGGTTGCTTTCGCTCCACGTCATGCCGCTCGCGCTGCTCGCGTGTCTGGCTGCCAGTGTGGAGGCAGTGACGGAAGCAGGTGCCGGCTCCGTGATCAACTCCACCGGACGCGTGCGCGTGGCTCCTGCGATCGCGGCAGTCGGAGCGCTCTTCGTCGGCGCAATTGTATGTTTCTTCGGCTATCGGCTGCTGCGACCGGCGATCTTCATCTGCGGCTTCCTCGCTGGCGGGCTGCTCGTGGCGCTGATCATCGAGTACACGTTTGGCGCGATGTCGTGGGTCGCACTGGCGTCCTGGATCGGGTTCCTTGTCGCAGGGACGATCAGCGGCTCCGTGGTTCTCATGATGTACAACGTCGGGATCTTCGTGATCGGAGCGCTCGCTGGTGCACTGCTTGCGTTCACGCTCAACACGTCGTTCATGTACCGACTGTACCCGAGCCAACCGGACGTGATGCTCGTGCTGCTGATCGTCGTGCTCGGTGTGGCCGGTGGTCTGCTCGCGTGGAAGGTCGAGCGCCCCATGATCATCCTCGCGACGAGCTTCATCGGCGCAGACGCGATCGTGTGGGGCATCGGCTACTTCGCCGGCAAGTACCCGAGTGGCGCGGATCTGAAGCGATTCCGTTCCGTCGACGCGCACGGCGACTGGGTCTACAACATCCCAACGGCGTGGTGGTTCTACCTCGTGGCGCTCGTGTTGCTGTTCCTGGCTGGCGTGTTCTGGCAGTTCCGCCGGTCTGCGAAGAATGTGCGCTACGGGCGCGCCGACGACACCGAGTACCAGCGCGCAGAGACACCGGTGGATCACCGGAACACCGAGGCGCCAGTCGCCAGCCACCACGTGTGAGCGAGCAGTTCAGAGTTCCTTTTTCTCCTCTTCTTCTTTGAGTCCTGTGTCGATCCTGGTGTTCAAGCCATGTGAACAAGAAGCAATGGCAACTGCCGTTCTTTTGATCATGTCGTTGCACTTGCTTTCCTTCTCACACAAATGATTGGCCTGCTGGCTTGTGTCAACACGAGCGAGATGCATGCGGTGCAGAAACTCTTGCGGCGTTCGAACTACAGATCTTAGTCGAGGAATCCGGAGGTCGGTGGCCAGTCTCACGCATGGCGTGCTTCAAGATGCAGATCGGCTGGTCTTATTATGGCGGTTGGTCGTCGGGAGCTGAGCTGGCGTACTTGCACGCAAGATCCGTCGCCAAAGATCACCGACAAGGTATCTAAAGGTTCGTCAGCAGCTCGCCTTCCGCTACGGATACAAATCCTCCACCAGGTGCAGGGAGAAGAGTGATGAATGGGACGGACGGACGGATGGGAGGACGGGCGGAACCAGGTTTGATGGCCAGAGACTGGACTCGGGTCTCGGGAACACGCACACGCCTCCTCTTAACACGGAGAACAGCCATGGCCGCCGACGTCGCAAACAAGCCTCTGCAGCCTGCTCCAGCCACCCACTCGCTCTCGCCTTCACGACCGCACCACTTCCCCGTTCGCCTGTCAGGCGGGTCATTCTCGAACCCGCGGTATCGAGCTCAAGCCCTCCGTTCAAGTCAACACGATGGTGCGCTCGCTCCTCACTTCCGCCACGCTCATCGCCGTCGTCGCTGCTATGGCGACGCCGAGCTGCTCAGCAACGGAGAGTGCCAGCCGCAGCTTGCAGCAGCAGCAGCAGCACAAGCCCTCACCTGCACCGACGCCCGTGCCAACGTTCACGCCGGCCCCCGGACCACCCAAGAACTGGTACGTGGCGGCCGAGGCGCCGAGCTACAACAACGCCGTGCACGCCGAGTTCCTCCAGACGATCAAGCACGTGCGCGGCAAGGGAGAGCGCTACGCGGTGTTTGACTGGGACAACACTTGCATGTTTGGCGACATCTCGTACACCTCGGTGTACTACCAAATGGACAACCTCGAGTACCGCATCAAGCCCGAGCAGTTCGAGCGCGCGTTCGCACTCGGGTACACGGCATCGAACGGCGACGAGTGCCTCCCGCTTGGTGTCAACTCGGTGCTCGGCACAGACGTGACTGGCGCGAACGTCACGCTCGCGCGCGCGCTCACCGAGACCGCCAAGGACTACAGGGTGCTCTACGACGCGTACATCGCGCCGAAGAACAACCTCTCGTCGGGCTCGAACGCTACGGCCGCTCCGATGCTCGACCAGGTGCGGGAGACGGCGGCGTTCAAGAACTTCCGCGCCAAGATCGCGTTCCTCACGTTCGGCCTCGAGGCGTCGTACGGCACCAAGGACCGCCTGCCGTGCGCCATGCGCATCGGCATGACCGTCTTCCCGCAGCTGCTCGTGGGCATGACGGACACCGAGATCCGTGCGCTCATCCGCGCGAGCGTGCGCTGGAACCTCGCCGCCAAGCTCGCCTCGCTGTCCTTCACGTCGACCGGCGACCTCGCCGTCACTGGCAGCTACAGCACTGGACTACGCGTCTTCAACGGCCAGGAGACCGTCATGCGCTCGCTGCGCGCGTTCGACACTGACGTGTACGTCATCAGCGCGTCGCCGCAGGTGTTCGTCGAAGAGGTCGGACGCCTGCTCGGTCTCGGCTTCCTCGTGCCGAGCACCAACGTATATGGCGTGCGCTTCACGTTCGAGCGCGGCGTGTTCTCAGGGCAGCTTGTGGACAACTACCCGATCACGTGGGGTCCGGGCAAGGCCGCGATCGTCGACAAGATCCTCAAGCCGCGCTACCGCAACAAGGCGCCGGTGTACGCGTCAGGCGACTCGGACGGCGACTGCGACATGCTCGCCACTGTGCGCGACGGCATCGTGCACGTGAACAACCGCCTGCGCGACAGCTCCACGTGCATCCAGGCGTTCTACGAGCTCGCGTGCACGTTCTTCATGGCGCAGGAGCCGTCGACGAGGAACAAGTACCTCCTGCAGGGCCAGGACAAGGGGATCGGCAGCTGGATCCTGTCGGGCTTCTCCACCAGCGACGGCGTCTCGTACAAGTCAAACGCGGCCGCCAACAACGCTTGCGCCGCGTACAAGTTCCTGCAGTAGTGGACAGCCCCCCCAACCAGCTTCGTCTTCGTAAGCTTCGGCTAGGAAGTAGCTCGCATGCTCTAGATCCCTGCACACGCTATACTCCCTCCCTCCGTCCCTCGCTCGCTCGCTCGCATTACTACCACAGTGCTGCTCACGTGCTCAGATGCATCGGGACTCGGTGTAGATCTGCCACCAGATCATCTCGAGGTCGCCCTTGCGCGCCGGGTCCTCCCATGGCTTCGGGTTCGAGGAGAAGTGCAGGATCTTGATCGGCTTGACGGCGTCCCAGTACCCCGGGTTCCGGCCGTTCACGAGCCAGTACATGGTGCGCTGCGCGTTGTAGGCGAACGGCAGGCGCGACGCCGCGTCCGCCGCGAACCAGTGCGGGAAGAAAGCGTTGAGAAAGCCCGTGTCGCCCCCGTCGTACGACGGCAGCTCGTGCGCGCGCGCCAGCATCTGCGCGAAGAGCGCCGCGCGCGGCCGCACCAGCAGCACGCCGGCGTTCAGTCGGTCAGGCGGGAACACGTCTGGCGCCGCCGCGAAGCTCGTCTCGCGCTCGAAGAGCTGCCAGTACAGTCAGCGCACTCTTCCGTCGGTCTGTCTGTAGTGTGCATCAAGCACACACGCACACACACACACTCACGTCGTCGACGTTCTCGAGCACGACGGCGTCGGCGTCGATGTACACGACGACGTCAAACTGCTCGAGGGCGAAGATGCGCAGCTTGGTGTAGCCCGAGTTGACCCATCCAGACACGTGCGCGGCGGCCGCGTGCGGCGCCGGGATGTCCTCCACGAGCGCCATCGTCACGTGCAGCTGCGGCGCGAGCCGCGCGAAGAAGCGCGCGAGCCGCGCTGCTGTCGTCGCCGCCACCTGCGGCGTGTAGAGCACCAGCAGCGGCGCCGTCGCGCGCGCGCGCAGCAGTGAGTACGCGAGCGCCTCTGCGCCCATCGCGTACGCGTCCGACGTCACCAGCGTCACGTACGCGCGGCGCTCGGCTGTCATGCTGGTGCTTTTTTGACGCGGTGTTTCGATATGCCGAGTTGAACCTCTCTATAATCGAGGCGGGTTCGACAACTGTATACAAAGCTATTGCTGACAGGGTCACCCTCTTTGAAGCTTCTACAGGTACCTCATATAAACAGGTTGTTCAGAAGCAAAAAGAAGGACATGGCACTATTCCTTCGCCACCAATGCTGCGCAGCGTCAGGACCAGCAGCGCGGCGGCAGCTGCGGCGCGCGGCGCGCGGCGCGCGCTGGCGACGCAAGCGCTCAACACGCGCTTCGATGTGCGTGCGGGACAGCTGAGCGCCTCCGGACAGCGCTACCGCGTCGTGTTCGGCGCGAACGCGGCGCGCGAGCAGCTGGGGGCGGCAGTGCGTGCTGCAGGTGTGCGCAAGCTGCTGCTCGTGCGCGACCGGGACGCGGGCGCCGCCAGCCGCGCGCAGTACGCCGAGTTCCTGCTGCTGCAGGCGGGCGTGCCATGCTTTCAGCACACGCTGGCGCGCGACTGCGCCACGCTTGGCGCGCTGGACGCCGCACACGAGGCTGCGCGCCGCGTCGGCGCCGACGGCGTGCTGGCGTTCGGCGGTGGCGCTGCAATCGACACGGCGCGCGCGCTCGCGCTGCTGCTCGCGAACGGCGGCGACGCGGCCGACTACGTGCGGCGGGTGCGATCACCCGTTCACACTTGGCGTTTGTATGGAGAATGTGGACTGAGGAGTGCAATGGCTGGTGATAGAGCGGAGAGGAAGGCGGTGCTGCTGCTGGCGCCGACGATCTCGAGCCGCCAACGCCGCACTTCCTCGTGCCGACGATCGCCGGCGCCGGCGCGGAGATCTCCACGGAGGCACTCGTGCTCGACGAGGACGAGGAGGCGAAGCTGCCGTTCGGCAACGCGCCCATCAAGGCCGAGGTGCGCGCGCTGAGACGGAGCCTCGAGCATGTATCTCCTTTGGTTACACTCGCACGTATAGTAAAGGCGTCTGCTTCCTGTGTGCTGCACGTGTGCGATAGGTCGTAATCGTCGACCCGATGCTGGCGCTCAGCGTGCCGCTTCGGCCGACGGTGCAGGGCGCGTTGACGGCGCTCGGGCAGTGCGTCGAGTCGTACCTCTCTGGCTGCGAGGACACGGCCACTGAGCTGCTCGCGCTGCAGGGCATTGAGGTGGTCGCGTCGGCGTTCGCGCAGCCGCTCCTGGAGGGGAAAATGGACCTCAAGAGCGTGGCGTTGCGTGAGAAGCTGGCGCTCGGCAGCCTCTTCAGCGGCGTCGCTGCCAACTCGTCCGGCTACGGCTGTGCGCACTCGCTTGCCGTGTCCATGGGCGGCATCTCGGACCTGCCGCACGCGCAGGTCGCGGCCGCGTTCCTCCCGTTTGTGCTCGACCGGTACGCGGCGCTCGCCGAGGAGAACGCGGGCGACGAGTTCTTCGACGAGCTGCGCGTTAAGCTCGAGCGCGTCGCGGACCGTCTCACGGCTGCGAGCGGCTTTCAGGGTGCGTCAGCCGCGGCGTGGGTCCGCTACGTGTCGGCGCGCTTCGACCTGCCGACGGCTGCGACGCTGCAGCTGGACGAAGGGCTCGTCAAGGGCCTCGTCGACCGCGCCGCACAGCGCCAGGACGCGAGCATCGCGCACCGTGATCTGGCGCCGATCCTCAGCGCCGACGACCTCCGCGCGCTGCTGGACGCTGCGATCGTCGTCGCGAGCGAGGAAAGCGACAGCAGCAAGTGAGTTACCAACACGCTTGTTTTCAGAATCTAGAGACGAAGACGCGCGCGATGCTTGCTACTACAACACAAGAACTTGCAGCTACGCGCTAAGAGTGTGCTGCTGCTTGCGCTACCGCCGCTTTTGCCGCCTGGATCTTAGCGTTCTCCTGCAGCTGCAGCTCGCGGCGTAGCAGCTTGCCCGTCGGGTTCTTGGGGATCGCGTGCGTGAACTCGACCGCGCGGACCTTCTTGTACGGCGCCACCTGGACGTTCACGAACGCCATGAGCTCGTCAGCCGAGACGGCGGCGGCGGTCGGCTTGAGCACAACGTACGCCTTGGGGATCTCTTCGCCCGACACAACGTCCAGGCCGCGCACGCAGCAGGCGTCCGCGACCGCCGGGTGCTTGACGAGCAGGTCCTCGAGCTCCGCCGGCGCGACCTGGTGACCCTCGAACTTGATGAACTCTTTGATGCGGTCAAGCAGGAAGACGAAGCCGTCGTCGTCGATGTAGCCGTAGTCACCCGTGCGCAGGAAGCCGTCGGCGTCGAACGCCGCCGCGTTCGCTTCGGGGCTGTTGAGGTAGCCGACCGTGACCGACGGCGAGTGGATGAGGAACTCGCCGCACTCGTTCGGCGGCAGCTCATCACCTGTCGTGAGTGACACGACCTTCATGCGCACGTTCGGGATGAGCTGGCCGGTCGAACCGTGCTTCTTGGCGTGCGGCATCGACGCCGTGGCGGCGCCTGCGAGCTCTGTCATGCCATAGCCCTGGATCACCTTGAGGTTCAGGCGCTTCTCGACCACGAGCTCGGCCTCGACGCGCAGCGGCGCTCCGCCGCACAGGATCACCTTGAGGTGCGACAAATCGAAGTCATCCACGAGCGGGCTGTGCGCGAGGAAGAGGATGATCGGCGGTGGCACAAGCAGCTTCTCGAGCTTGTACTTCTCGAGGACGGCGAGGAAGCGTGTCGGCTCGAAGTCCGGGAGCACGACCGTCGTCGTGCCGTTGTAGATGCCGGCGTGGAAGACGATGATACCCGTGCGGAAGAACGGCGCGAGCCCGAGCGCGACCGGCGCCGGCGGGTCAATGAACGACGCCTCAATGTCCACGGCGTGCAGACCTCTGCCCGTGAGCTGCACGCCCTTCGGCCGGCCGGTCGTGCCGCTCGAGAACGGCAGGAAGACCACGTCGCGCGGGTTCACGGGCGGGAGCTCCGGGAACGGCAGGTCCTTGGCCATGAGCTCTCTGTGCAGCAAGCAAGCAGGAACAAGCATATCATCAGCACCACCATCGCTCTGCTATCGAAGGTATCCTCAGGCCGCCAGTCACCCACTCGAGTGATTGCACAAGCTCCGGAGCGTCCGGCGCGTCCGCGATCGAGAACACCTGTTCCTGCGTGAGTCCGGCGAGCTTAGCGGCGGCGAGCGCCGTGGCAGCCAGCGCCTTGTGCGAGATCACGGCCTTGGCGCTCGAGGCTTCGATCTGAAACGCGAGCCCCTCGGCGTCGAGCATCGGCGGTGATGACGAGCACACGGCACCAAGGCGGTTGAGCGCCACGAAAACCACGGGGAACTCGATGCAGTTGAACGCATGTAGCACCACGACCTGAGCGACAAATACATGCAGCAACGCACGCTCGTTAGTTCTCAGGAAGTATCATCTACGAAGACTCAGGCGCCACCAGCCAGGCACTGCAGGAACGCACGTCGCCCTTGCGGAGACCGTGGGCGTAGAGCACGGCGACGATCTGCTTGGCGCGCGTGTGCATCTCGGCGAAGGTGACCTGACGCTCGGTGATCCCGCAGACGAAGGCGGGCGTGTCGGCCTTGGCGCCGCTCGCATGTGCCTCGAGGTAGCTCCAGGCGCCCTTGTCCTCCGGGATCTCGAGGTTTCCATGCGGCGACGTGTATATCATGGCGAAACGAGCGAGTAGCTATGAGCTGGAGGAAGAGATGTTGCGGGCGCAGAGAGAATCGCGAACTGCGAAGACTACAGGGGGGCGAAGCAAGCGCCGAACGCAGCGTTGATGGCGTGTAAGCCTAGGAAGAGGAAGAGGAGGTCCGCTACATCCAATGCAGCGGTGATTTCTGTGATCCCGACGACGGCAACAGCGCAGCGATTTCGCCCGACTCTCGCACTCGTCTCGGAGGGAGCGGACCTCTACCTTGCATCCTTCGTCTCTGCAAGGTGACCGTTCCTGCAAATCACGATCACACAAGGAATGCTACATGTAGGACGAGGGATCGATCAGCGCGCACCTCTGTCCGCTCCTCCTGGCGCTAAACAAACACTTATTGTAACTAGCTTGCGGAGGCAAGACCTCCAAACTACTAGCGAAGATTGCTGCACGAGAGTTCATGAAGCGAGCTCTCGGAGCTCTCAGTAGATGGTGAGCTATCCGAGATCGCGAGTTATCGTTCTCGATCCACCAGCGCATTTTTCGGCAATGATTGATAAGGTGACGTATGATGGACACGAAGACAAAGACCTCGCACTGATCGGCATGCTCGCCGTCCGATCCGAGTTCGAGTCCATTGGCGCTGGTTGGCGGATGACACTTACAGCATTCCCGATCGCGGTTCGCCACGGCTGCTGACGCGTCAGGATCTTCGTGCTCAACAAGCGCACTGGTCTCCAGCGAATGCACGGGGGAAAGGCGGGCTTTCGACGCACCGGGAGACTCGGCAGTTTACATACAACAGGAAGGTGCGACAGAGGGTCGTGTACTTCCTCTTCTTCGAGTGCACCCTCGTCAGGACCATGTCGACGAGCAGATCATAGCCTACACACGAAATGGACTGATTGGCAGCTGCTACGTCTGAGATCTTGTTCGTGCTGCTGTATGCATATACATCTCGAGTGTCGTCGCCTGGCTCGCTCCAGTTCTTTAGTGCTTTGTGAGACGAGTGAGTCTCGAAGCGAAGTCGCCTGAGCGGATACACGATGCAGACAACCAAGACTTGTCAACACGATGATGTTGGGGGTGCGCACATCACGCCAATCAATTTTATCACTGATTTGTGAAATAAGAGCGCTATCAGCAAGGTCAGACGCTCGAGCTGATATGATTTGGAGGTGATCGAGACCCAGCTATGCCATGCAAGGTGGCGAGTCTTGCGACCACGCCATCAACGGTATTGCTGAGCATCACCGCTACGATTGATTCTGCACTCCTCCAGAGGCTGGGAAAGTACACTCAAGGTTTGACGCTTGATCATCACATGACGCGTGAACTTGTTCACCTCTCACATTCACAAGCAAGCGAGGAGCGCATTCGAGTTCAGTTCCCTCACGAATGCCCACTCTGCACGCAATGGCCCTAATGAGATCGTCTGAACGAACGCTCGGCAGACCTAGAGAGAGGTTGGCTTGCCACTTGGCCCACTCGACCGAGAGAGAAGAATCGAGAGAAAGCGAGGCGGGTATGCGTCCGCCATTCTCAAATCCTCCTCCTATCGCACAGCACAGCACAGCACACCGCCAAACAAACGCACAATGACGGAGTCGACAGCGCCGCAAGCCCGCGTGAGCACCCGTCTCGCCACGATTGACGACGCCGAACTCCTGCAGAAGATCGTCTCTGAGGCGTACTCGACCGACAAGAACTGGAGCAATCAGAGCGCGTACATCATCGACGAGCGCGTCACGGTCGACGAGCTGCGCGAGACGATCAAGCGCGGCGAAGACACAGTCGTGGTCGCCGAGGTGAACGGCGAGCTCGCCGGGTGCATCCAGATCGAATGTGCGTTGTGTTGGGCTATGCTGTTTCCTGCTTGGCGCTGAGCTGCTGCAGTAGTTCGACCCAGATTCATCAAGTGACCTCGCTCGCCCTGCTTGATATCTTGATTGACGCACAGACAACGAGTTTCACCCAGACCTTCAGCTGCCTGCCGATGTCGCGCAGATCAGCATGCTCGCCGTCCGACCCGAGTTCGAGTCCATGGGGGTCGGCTTGAAGTTGGGACTGACAGCCTTCGCGGCCGCTGCTCGCCGCGGCTGCCAGCGCGTCCGAATCTTCGTGCTCAACAAGCGTACGGACCTCCATCAGATCTACGAGCGGAAGGTCGGCTTCCGACGAACGGGAGAGACTCGGCCGTTCACGTACGGCGGGAAGGTGCTGCAGAACGACGTGCACTTCCTCGTGTTCGAGCGAGAGCTCGTCGGTGCTGCTTGAGAGCAGAGCAACATGTACACAATGTCATCCCAGCCTGTTCCTTTTGCTCCGTTCTCATCATTGTTTACATGCCAATCGACGTCCATCATCGACTCGCATGACAACTACGCAGCGACATCGAACGAGCGAGAGAAAGAGAGAGAGAAGGGCTAGGGAGGATACACTTACTATTGACGCGCGCAGTGCGAACGCGGACGAAGAAGAGCTGCTTTTGCTCCCACTCGCCCGATCGCGCAGCCGAGTGAAGGAGCGCTGGAGCCTTACGGGTCGAGGTTCTGGCGCGAGAGCATCTCCTTGGCGATGACCATTCGCTGGATCTGCGACGTGCCCTCGTAGATCTGGTAGATCTTGGCGTCACGGAAGAGCTTCTCGACCGGGTACTCGGTGTTGAAGCCCGCGCCGCCGAAGACCTGGATCGCGTCCGTCGTGCACTGGTTTGCGTGGTCGCCCGCGAAGCGCTTCGCCATCGACGCGAACATCGTGTTCTTGCGGCCGCAGTCGATCTCGTACGCCGCCTTGTACGTGAGCGCGCGACCGGCCTCGATGCCCGTGGCCATGTCCGCGAGGATGAAAGCGATCGCCTGGTGGTTCGCGATCGCCGTGCCCATCGTCTTGCGCTCCAGGGCGTACTTGCGCGCCTCGTCGAACGCGCGGCGCGCGAGACCCACGGCGCCGATCGCCACGGGCGGGCGCGTGATGTCGAACGCCTGCATGGCGATCTTGAAGCCGTAGCCCGGCGCACCAAGCACGTTCTCTTCCGGCACCTCCACGTCCTCGAACGTGATGCCGCGCGTGTCCGAGCAGCGCTGGCCGATGTTGATCTCTTTGCGGCCGACCGTGATGCCCGGCGAGTCGGCGTCCACGATGAAGCCCGTGAAGGCCGAGCCGGCCTTGGCTGTCGCGTCCGTCTTGGCGAGCACGAAGTACCACTTGGCCACGCCGCCGTTCGTGATCCACATCTTGGAGCCGTTGATGACCCACTTGTCGCCCTTCTTCACTGCCGTCGTCTTGGCGCCGGCGACGTCCGAGCCGGCACCAGGCTCCGTCACGCAGTACGCGGCCTGCACGGGCTCCTCCACGAGGCGGCCGAGGTACTTCTTGTTCTGCGCGTCCGAGCCGGCGACGAGCAGCGGCGCCGTCGCGAGCCCGTTCGCCTCCATCGCCGTCGCCATGCCCGTGCAGCCGTACGCGAGCTCCTCGCCGATGATGCAGCCGTCGAGCGAGCCGAGGCCGAGCCCACCGAATTTCTAAAGCGCAGCGACCGTCAGCCACTCGTTCGCGTACCTCCCATTGTATTCACATACTGCATGCAGCATCCACGCACCTCCGGCACGTGCGTGTTGACGAGCCCAAGCTCCCAGGCCTTGGCGAAGATCTCCTGCGGGTACTCCATGGTCTGGTCGTAGTGGCGCTCCTTCGGGATCATCTCCTCGCGCGCGAACTTGCGTGCGAGGAGCTGGAACTCGCGCTGCTCGTCCGAGAGCTTGAGCGAGAAGTGCGAGTAGCTCGAGTCATCCAGGTGCGCGCCGATGGCGAAGGTGCGGGCGGCACGCGGCTGCAGCAGCTGGCGGCGCGCGGCGGCGGCGGTGGCGGGCAGCATGGTCGAGGAGCTTGGGCTGCTTGCTGGCGGTGGCGCTGGTTGGCGAGTGAGTGAGTGAGTGAAGTGAGATCTTCCGTTGTCTGTTGACGTGCATCACACGTCGGGACGATTTCAGAACCGGACGGGAGCACTCGCGAATTGGATATGAAATTCGAGAGAACTTCAAGGAAGCCCATTGCTGCCCCATGGGGCGGAAATACGCGAGTCACACAACGAGCTGGCAAGCAGATTTTGGTGAGAAGAAGGACATGTTGGTCGTACTTCCTTGCTCCTTTCTGCGCTTGTCGCGATTCCTGGCTCGAACTTGCACTTCCACATAGAAACCATCGCAAACTAGACGTCCATCCCTTAGAGCTCGGGCCGGCGCGTGCCGCACGCCGCCATGTCCTGCAGCTCGAGCGTGCGTCCGTGCAGCACCGCGGCGCGGCAGCGATGGTACTTGAAAATGCTCAGGTTCGTATACACGCGGCCGTTGGTCGCGCACACGGGGCGGAAGTCGCGCGTGAAGCGTGGCGGGCACTCGGGGATCTCCGGCTCGCTGGAAAGCTCGGGTTCGTCGGGTTCTTCGAGCGCTGGAGTCGCCGCCGCCGCCACAAGAAAGCGCGTCTGGAGAGTGACGCAAAGGACGGGAAGCAGCACGAGGAAGAGAAGGTGGCGGCGCATGTTTGCCGTTGATCCGGTTGCAAGATGAACCCAAGTTCTTGCGATCGACCCGAGTCCGAGATGCATGTTCTTGTGGTACTTTCCTAAATGTCCACTTCCATTCCCCAAGCTCCGATACGTAAGCCCTGCAAGCGTGCGAATCGCGCTTGCTGTGGTTCTCTAGAGAGAGAAAGGCCTTGTACAGAGTGGATCTCCTACCACCAGGTTTCCTCCCTTTTCCTCACTTTCCTCACAAATCGATTTCACGTCGACCAACCAGCACCAGCACCAGCTCTCTCTCTAACCTCCAAGCAATGGCGGACGTGGAGATCGAAGTGGCGGCCGCGCTGAAGGCGCTGTCCATCGAGTACGTGGCGCACTCGCACCGCGAGGTGCCGACCGTCGAAGACCTGGTGGCGGAGCTCGGGCACCTCGAGGGCGAGCTGGCCAAGAACCTGCTCTTCCGCGACAAGAAGGAGGGGCTCTTTCTCGTCGTGGCCGCGTCGGGCACCGCCGTGGACACGAAGCTGCTCGGCAGCAAGCTCACCGCCGCGGGCATCGGCAAGAAGTACAACCTGCGCTTCGCCGGCGAGGACGTGCTCGAGAGCGTGCTCAAGGTCAAGAAGGGCTCGGTCTCGCCGCTCTGCGTCATGCACGACGCCGCGAACGACGTGCGCCTCGTGCTCGACAAGGCGCTCGTGGACGCGCCGCTCGTCAACTGCCACCCGCTGCGCAACGACCGCACGTTCTCGCTCACGCCCGAGGCGCTGCTCAAGTTCGTCAAGCACTTCAATCACGAGCCGGTGATCGTGGACTTCACGGCGGTCGAGCGGGCGGCGCCCGCGGCGGCGGCCAAGGCCGCCAAGGCGGACAAGGCACCCGCAAAGAAGACCGAGCAGAAGTCGAATGAAGGCGTGTCGGTCACCAAGACCGACAACTTCGCCGACTGGTACACGGAGATCATCACCAAGTCGGGTATGATCGACTACTACGACATCTCGGGCTGTTACATCCTGCGCCCGTACTCGTACGAGATCTGGGAGCGCGTCGTGGAGTACCTCGACTCGCGCTTCAAGACGATCGGCGTGAAGAACTGCTACTTCCCCATGTTCGTCTCGAGCGAGAAGCTCCAGAAGGAGAAGGACCACCTTGAGGGTTTTGCGCCCGAGGTCGCGTGGGTGACCAAGTCGGGCGACTCGGAGCTGCGCGAGCCGATCGCGATCCGCCCGACGTCCGAGACGATCATGTACCCGGCGTTCAAGAACTGGATCCGGAGCCACCGCGACCTGCCGCTCAAGCTCAACCAGTGGAACAACGTCGTGCGATGGGAGTTCAAGAACCCGACGCCGTTCATTCGTACGCGTGAGTTCCTCTGGCAGGAGGGCCACACGGCGCACGCGACCAAGGCGGAGGCAGACGCGGAGGTGCGCCAGATCCTCGACTTTTACGCCGGCGCCTACGAGGAGCTGCTCGCGGTGCCGATGATTAAGGGCGTCAAGTCGGAGAAGGAGAAGTTCGCCGGCGCCGACTACACCACGACCATTGAGGGCTTCATCCCGTCGACTGGCCGTGGCATCCAGGCCGCGACGTCGCACCACTTGGGCCAGAACTTCGGTAAGATGTTTGGCATCTCGGCCGAGTACGAGGACGGCAAGAAGCTGATCCCGTACCAGAACTCGTGGGGCTTCACGACGCGCTCGCTCGGCGTGATGATCATGATTCACGGCGACGACAAGGGACTCGTGCTCCCGCCGCGTGTGGCGCCCGTGCAGGTGGTTGTCGTGCCGATCCCGTTCAAGGACAAGGACGAGATCGACGAGCTCTTCAGCAAGGCCGACGAGATCAGCAAGCTGCTGCTCGGCGTCGGCGTGCGCGTTGAGGTCGACTCGCGCCGCGTGTACACGCCCGGGTGGAAGTACAACTTCTGGGAGCTCAAGGGCGTCCCGCTGCGCTTCGAGCTCGGCCCGAAGGACCTTGCGAAGCAGCAGGTGCGCGTCGTGCGCCGCGACAACGGTGAGAAGCTGGACGTTCCCGTGGCGGAGCTGGCCGCGACGATCCCGGCGCTGCTCGAGCAGATTCAGCGCGACATGCTTGAGCGTGCGCGCACTGAGCGCGACGCGCGTATCAAGCGCGTGATGGAGTGGAAGGACTTCGTGCCGGCGCTGCAGGAGGGCTGCATGGTGCTCACGCCGTTCTGCAACGAGACCGAGTGGGAGGAGGTTGTGAAGACCAAGTCCCGCGAGGAGTCGCTCGTGCTCATGGGCCTCGCAGAGGAGGCCGAGAACACGGCGACGAGCGCTGCGGCCAAGACGCTCTGCATCCCGTTCGAGCACAACACGGGCGAGATGGACGGCAACATCAAGTGCTTCGTGAGCGACAAGCCGGCCAAGTGCTGGATCCTCTGGGGCCGAAGCTACTAGGCGGCACCGGTGGCGTCGCTGTGAGGAGAGAGATAGAGCAAGCACGTGCTGCTGCTACCCACTCGTGCCGACTTCATACTTTCCTCTTCCGGTTAGCTGACTTGCGATCTGCTATAGTAGCTGCTTGGTGAACACGACTGCACATTGGTACTTGCGTGTGCTCCTTCCTCTCGCTCGCAGCCTCTCTGCCTGCTGAGAGCTGAATGCGATCGCAGCTTTGCCATGGTGGTTCCCAACGACCTGTCCTCGCAACGAGTATGGTTCATCAGTCTCTCAACAGGTATCGCGTACGACAAAGTTGATCAATTCAATCAAGAAGAGGATTTTCAGCAGATCCGTTATGCAGTCCGTGAAGAGGAGGGACAAGTCTCATCAAACTAACCCAACCGAGAGAACAAGAGAACGCTCGCATGCGCGCACACACACAAACTTACACGAACTTGACGTTGCTCGTGGAGTACTTGCAGAGCGTACCCGACGGACCCTCGCCGACGTTCTTCGGACTAGAGCCACCCTGCGACCACTGGCAGAACGGCACCTTCTTCGACGACTTGACGTGCAC
>JAASFW010000220.1:0-28902 GCA_023334005.1 Globisporangium orthogonon | reverse complement strand
GTTCGCAGCAGCTCCTGACCCATGCGTCGAGCCGTTCTTCGCTCGACCTTGCGGACGAAAGCTCGACAAACTCACAGTTCCATTGCGCAGCATCAGCAGCACGACGGACGTGAACACACGCAACGGCATCCAATGTTGCAGACTGCTTCGCTCCAGCACATTTGCTATGTTCATCTTGGAGTTGCTAGCACTTGCATCATGCTGAATGTGACTCGACCTAAGAGAGGGTAGGTCCATATCTGCTATCATGAGCCCTATGCCCCTGCTTCTTCCACTTTGTTCCTCGTCTTGTGTGACGCTTCGCCACGTCACGACGCTTCTTAGGACGTCTGGTGTCTCTTCCAGCGTGCATGGACGCAGAGGAGAGGACTGCACACGAGGTTCGCTGTCACCTTCGACTTTCGCTGCGCTGCGCTGCGCCGACTTCAACATAAAGTTGACTGCTCGCGAGCGATCCACCTAATCGCGCATTCGTTCGCTTGCGTGGTGTCCAGGTGCGCCGGCTCAAGGCGAGCGTGCAGGATCTCCAGAATGCACTGCACCTCGCGTCGGGCTTGACGACAGCTACGCGGCCACCGAAGAGCGCACTCCTGTCGCAATCGGAGCCGAACGCAAATGCCTACAGCTACATCCTTGCCAATAACGACCGCGGTGTGCTTCATAGCATTGAGGTGCGTGAAGTCTGCCTATATCATCAGAAGCGCTTAAGCTGCTAGGCCAAGGTCGCTAGACTCGGTATCCAAACTGGTGTCGCCCATGCACGTCCGCGATCACCCATCAGGCTGGTATCCTCATAGCATACTGGTTCCTTGAGCACAGCGACTCCAAGAGATCGGTGTCGCGGTGATCGGATTGAACGGTGTGGGGACTCTCGCAGCTGAGGCGTTCGCCAGATAGTACGTCGACTTGTGCTTTGCATCTGTCAGTGACGGAGTCTCTTGTTGAAGGTGCTTCTGTGTGAAGAGCGATCGCTGGGTGCTAAGGTGGCGACTGTTGCTGTGCGTAGCGGTGTCGCGAGTCTGGTTCTGGTCGATAACTTCGTCATTGCGGCCGCAGATCTGAGTTACATGCAGTTTCAGGTGCAGGACATCGGTAGCCGCAAGGATGAGCGTCTAGCACACATTTTGCACATGGTCAACCCAGATGTGGACGTGCGCGCGGCGGGAGTCGCACTGGGCAATACTCGAGACATTGTGACGATACTGCGAACAGCGGCAACAAGTAAAAAGAGCACTGGTGGTCGTGGCAGATCCAATAGTGATAACGAAGAGGGTGCTGACAGTAGCAGCGAGCTTGATGGCTCGGGAGATTTGAACGACTCGGACAGCTCCGACTGTGAGAGCAGCGAGCACGACAAGACCAAGACGCATCGTAGCGAGACAAGCGATTCTCCACCAGCAGCCATGATAGCACCAAGCCGCTCGCTTAATGTCGTGTTTCTCTGTGTGCAAAGTACCGAGCTGGCGAGCGCGCTGAACGAGCTCTGCTGCGAGTTTGGCATACTCTTTGTGTTCGTGTTCGTCGGAGCGAATGGTATCTCAGGGGAGGTGTTGGCGGTGACACCTGGCCGCTCATCTTGTCTCCAGTGTCTTGAGCGACGCAAAGTTATCAAGACAACCAACAAGAAGAACAATTCTTCGACTGCCGGCGAGCAGTCGAACTCGACCGACACCAATGATGCTTCGTCGCATCCTCCACGCTCACACATTGAGCGCCAGCAACAGCAACAGCAGCAGCTGCAGTATCGCCTCCGACCAAGCCTTCCGTCAACCGAATGCATTCTGTCGGGACTCGGAGTACAGAATGCCATCATGCAGCTTCTTGGCTTCGGTGCGTTCTGTTCTCGTGTCGAGTACGACGGACTCCTGGAAGAGATGAATCGAAGCGGTCTCTTGCCTCCTGTCCACCAATGCGCAAACGTGTTTTGTCGACTTCAGCAGCAGCAGATCGCAGGTGCAGCACTTGCGGTTGCGAGCAGCGAGAGTGAGCAATAGGGTGGAGTAGAGTTCGACGCGAGGAGCACAAGTGGTAGATGAACATACGAATGACATCATAAAGCAGAATGAGAAGAGGTTACTAGTTCTTGCTGCATGAGCCGCAGTTGTCCGAGCGAGCGCCCCCGCGAGACGTGGATCGGGGAGAACCGCCCAGGACCACCTTTCCATCGGCGCTCCCCGAGTTCTGTGCTAGAGCACCCGCAGTGTCGAGTCCTTGCTGGCTCAGACCGCGTGCGAGCGTTGCGGCGTGGATGCTCAACAGCAGGTGGCTCACGACGTCGCTCACCTTCTGCGCCTCCCACTTGAACGCGCACGCGTTCATCTTGGCGGACGTGCGTGCGAATAGCAGCCCATGCTCATTGCAGAATGCGCGCACGTGTTCTTCCTGCACGAACGAGCTCGGTCTCGGTGGGCGTCTCACTGATCCTCCCGAATCCGTCTGAAGCTCTGGAAGCTGGTCTGCCTTGTTCTCGACGACCATGATACACTTGAGTGAGTCCTCCGCGGTCTCCTGGAGAGTTTTGAGCCACTCCCCGAGCTTCTCAAAACTGTCGGGATCCGCGACATCGTAAACGAGCAGCGCGCCATCCGCGCGGCGGTAGTGCGATCGCGTGATTGCTCGGTAGCGTTCTTGGCCAGCAGTATCCCAGATGCGAGCTCTGATCTTCTGCGAATGAAGAGTTCATGAGTGAGACTCTGATCGTGACCTCCTCCTCCTCATCATCCGCCTCTTCCTCTTTTAATCAAGCTCAGCTTTGCACGTGACCAGCAGACAGACTCACGTTCGGGTTGGAGATGTCGGGGTCCGAGATCTCGATCGCGCCGAACTCGGGCTCCAGGGTCGTTGGTCGGCGCTCCTTCAACCCAAGAATATGCGCACGCGTGAGAGATCCGGCGCCCGGTGACCGTTCCTCTTACCAATTCGCGAACGCAAACTCACCGCGTAAGCTTCGTCGCCGCTCACACCGACCGCGAGGATGCTGCTCTTGCCAACGCCAGTCGTGCCCAGGAGAATGATCTTGTAGAGTGGTGAGTGAGGCTGAAGCGAAGTCGCACTCCCTCTCGGCGACGCAGTCGGTCCTCCTCCTGCTGAAACTTGTCGGGTGGATGACGATCGTGGCGACGCTGCACTGCCCGTCCCGTGCGCTGGAGACGGCATCCCAGACGCACCAGGCTGCCACGAGATCGCAGCGAGCGACTCCGGGTCGAGCGCGAGCGAGTCGCGCAGCTCGTGGCGTGTGACGACACCAGCTTCGACATCCACGAAGCGGAGCGTCACGGGTCGCGGCGCACTCTGCAAGCTCTGGATCACACTCTCGCAAGGCTCGTCGACAAGATGTTGATCGTTGATGTGCGTGAGGTACAACCCAGGACGCAGCGCACTGCTCCCACGCCAGCGACAGCAAAAAGAGAAAGAGGGCCACAACTGTGAGAAGTGATGTGAGAGCTATGACATATGACACGAAACTGAAGCTGTGTCGAGACGCACAGGTGCTCTTGTCCAGCCTTGAGTGACGCGTTGTAGTGCTGCGCGGGACCGCTCCCATCCGGACCCTAGTACCACGATTATCTCGATCGTGAGTTCCATGGCGCATGTTGGGAGAAGACCTGAGCTTCTCACATCCACATTCACGACGCACCTTGATGAGTTCGAGCAGGCGGATCGTGTAGATGCCGTTGCCCGTGTCAGGGAACTGCGCGGGGTGGAAGCGCAGACCGAACTTCTCACTCTGGAACTGCACGCGGAATGCGATCTTCCACGGGAGGACTGCACCGATCAATGATCGCAGTCCAGTCAGTCGGTGCGACGTTCGTGAACTCTTCATGCACATACCAACTCGACCACAAACACAACTATCAACAGCAAAACGTACACTGTGCGTCGTCGTCTGTGGCTATCGACGGCACGAGCGCCATGAGCGCCGCCAGGTCGGCTCCAGAGAGCGAGTTGCGAGGACTTGCGGCCATCGCTTCGATCCAGGACCTGTCTCGAGAGCTCGGTGCCGACCTTGGTATCTAAAACTCTTTCCGACTCTTCACGCTCTACTGAAGAAGTCATCGATCCGATGGAGAAGGAAGGGGAGGAGCAGCTCGCAGTCGAAGAGACGTATGCTCAGGCGTACATGGAGGGGCTGTCATGCCTCGACCGCGTCGTGGACGACTCGGGCTACGCGTTCACCGCACTCGACGTATTGGTATGTTCGGGTGCGATCGAGAGATCACGGTCTGCATGCCGTCAGAGTAGAGCTTTGAGATCTGCGACGCAGACCAACCTCTCTCTCTCTCTTTCACTGATCTATGTCGACTCTTGCTTTCGGATGGTCGGCTGTCTTGCGCAGAACAAGGGTCTCACGAACCTCGAGCCGATCAAGAACTACCCGCATCTACTCTTCGTCAACCTCTCGCAGAACCAGATCGCCGACGTGACGCCACTCGCCGAGTTGCCATACCTCGTCTGTGTGAACTTGTCGGAGAACGCGATCGCGGCTCCGTTCGTGCTGCCGCAGGCGTATGTACAGGTGGCGTGTGGTCATGTGAAGATCGCTTGTTCTAGCATTGATCCGATAGCTAATGTGCTCGCCTCGACTGGTTTCGATCTAGGCAGTGGATGTCTCGCAGAACCAGATCTCGACACTGCAGGGGTTCCAGAGCGTCAGTCTGAGCTCGCTCAAGATCAGCGGTATGTATTGGCATCACTGCATCGAAGACGAGCCATGAGCCATAAAGTCGACACACGACTGATCGCCAAACTGACGTTCTTGTGCCTCCTTGCTGATGCCTCCAGATAACATGCTCGAGAACCTTGCGGGTCTCAGCGGCCTGCCGGCACTGCTCACCCTCGATGCTTCGCGCAACAACATCGAGGATTTAAGCTCTCTGAGCAATGAGAGCGCCGTCACGAAACTAGAGCGCCTGGAGTTGGTACGAACTCGACTGGACTTTGCTGGGTGCGTTGTGCTTGCCGGTTGATCGTTCGAGCACGCGCACTCTGTGATGCTGTTGGCTGCTCCAACACTAGCAAGAGAACAAGATCACGAGTCTGAACGGCATCGAGAGCCTCACGGCGCTCAGCTCGCTCGCTGTCCAACAGAATCTGGTGCGAGCTGCTTCCTCTCGCTTGCTCACTCAGTGCTCATCTGACGAACTTCATTGATCCACTCACGCGCTCATTCGTGTCTGATCATTCACACGAAGATCGAGTCGCTCGAGGCACTCGAGAAGCTCTCGCAGCTCAACGCGCTCCGCGACCTCGAGCTAACCGGGAACCCCGTGGCGGAGATCGACAAGTACCGCCTCGAGCTCATCCTGCAGCTCCCGAACCTCCAGAAGCTCGACGGCATTGAGATCACCGAGACCGAGCGCCTAGCAGCTGTGGATCTCAAGAAACAGCGAGAAGAAGCTGACGCTGCGGCCGCTGCCATGGACGGCGACGACGCGTGACGGGACGTGACAAGCGAACGAGCACGAGTGCAGGCAGCAGCACATGATGGGAAGATGGGATGCGATGAGGAATATATGACGCGAGTGCCGGGACCTACATGCTCAGTGCTCACGCTCCTGCTAAACTAAAGCCGGGGACGGAGGGGAGGGGAGAGAATACTTGCTCACGCTCACTGCTCCTGCTCCTCCTTCGGATTGAGCTTGATCATGTCGTCGATCCGCAGGATCGTGATGGCCGCTTCCGTGGCGAAGCGCAGGCTCTTGACCTTGCTGATCGCCGGCTCGACAACGCCCGCCGCGAGGTTGTCGCGCACCGCACCGGCAAGCAGGTCGAGTCCCGAGTAGCGCAGCTCGCGCGCCGCCGCCGGGTCGCTCTGCGATGTGTTGTGGAACGCGCGCAGGCGCGCGACGAGCTCAGACGCGTCCTTCGCGGCGTTCACCGCGAGCGTCTTGGGGATCACGAGCAGCGCGTCGGCGAACTCGGCGATCGCGAGCTGCTCACGCGAGCCAAGCGTCGTCGCGAAATTCTCGAGGTAAATCGAGAGCGCGGCCTCAACAGCGCCGCCGCCCGCGACGAGCTGGTTGCTCTCGAGCATGCGCTTGACGACCATGAGCGCGTCGTGGAGCGCGCGGTCCATCTCGTCGAGCATGTTCTCGTTCGCACCACGCAGTACGACGGTCGTGGAGCGGCGCGTCTTGCAGCCGCGGATGAAGATGAGCTCGCCGTCGCCCACGCGCTCCTCGGAGACCTCGGCCGCGGCGCCGAGAGCCGCCGGGTCAAACGTCTCCTCGCCCTCGAGGTCCGCGAGCGTGAGCACGACCTGGCCGCCCGTGGCCTTGGCGATGCGCTGCAGATCTTCCTTCTTGCAGCGGCGCACGCCCATGCAGCCGGCCTCGACAAAGTACTTGAGGCACAGGTCGTCGATCCCCTTGGTCGTGAGCACGACGTTCGCGCCGGCATCGACGATCTTCTGGATCTTCTCCTTCGTGATGTCGATCTCGCGCTGCCGGATCTGCTCGAGCTCGTTCGGGTCACTCACGATCACGGACACGCCCATCTGCATGCGGTGGCGCTGCAGGTCGAAGTCAAGCAGCGCGATGCGTGCGTCCTTGACGTACGTCGGCATCTGCTGCGACGCCTTGGTGCAGTTGAGTGCGAAGCCGTCCACGAGCTGCGTCTCGAGCGCGCTCTTGCCGTGCGCCTTGAGTACGTTGATCGCGCTCACGGGGTACCGCGCCTTGCTCTTGCCCTTAGCACCCTCCTCGACCGTCTTGACCGCCGTCACGGCGTCCACCACGAGTGCCGCGAAGAACTCGCTCTCTGGTCCGAGGATCTTGGACGACATGCTCGTCTTGGCCGCGTTCACCAGGCTCTCGCGGCCGAGCGAGTCCACGGGCACGCTCAGGTTCTCCTAGAAGTCGGTTTGTACGTTCGTTAAGGATGTTCCCGACCTACCTAGAAAACAACATCCAACCTATAGAAACCAACCTTGATGTACTTGACCGCCTCTCGCATGGCCAGGCGGTAGCCGGCGATGATGGACGTCGGGTGGATCTTGTTCTTCACGAGTTCGTTCGCGCGCTGCAGTCGACACCATACATATACAAAGAGAGTAAGTGGGCGCGTCACGCTCTTCCATAGTATCAATTACGACCATCACAGGTCACACACACGCACGCACCTTGAGCAGCTCAGCCGCGATGATGACGACGGACGTGGTGCCATCGCCGACCTCCTGGTCCTGCAGACCGGCGAGCTCCACGAGCACCTTGCCCGCCGGGTGCTCCACCTCGAGCTGCTTGAGGATCGTGGCGCCGTCGTTCGTGATGGTCACGTCGCCAATGTCGTCGACGAGCATCTTGTCGAGCCCCACGGGTCCGAGCGAGCTCTTGACGATGTTGGCGATCGCCACGGCCGCCGTCACGTTCTGCTCGCGCACGTCCTTGCCCGACGTGCGCGTGCCGTCGACTACGAGGTCCGCCATACTAGAGCGCTCGCCTGGTGTGACGCTGGGGGAAAGTCAAATTGTGTGGTCATCTAGGAAGATCCCGTGAGGCCACTATTCAAAGGGGACGGTGCCGCTAGTCACTATTTACCGCACAGGAACAGTGACTAGTTTTCAAAAAGCGCGCGCCGTTCTTGCCGACCACGAGCAGCATCCATGCCGCAGCACGAGACGCTGGCGGAAGCGCTCGAGGCGCTCGCGGCGCGCGGCGACTGGCAACCGCTCGTGCGCGCCGTGGAGCACATGAGCCAGCCGACTCAGCGGCGCGCCGGCAGCAGGAAGCAGCGCGCCGCCGCCGCAGCAGCAGAAGAGACAGAGGAGGCAGTCGCTGCTGGCGATCTGGACGCGCAGGTGCGCGAGCTGCCGGCCGAGGCGCTCGAGCAGCTGTTCCCGGAGGCGCTCGGACTCAGCGCGACGGTGTCCGAAGACGAGGCGCACCTGGCGGCGCTCGGCGCGCTCGCGCGGCTCGCGACGGCGCTGGTGGACGCGGGCGACGCGGCGGCCGCGAGTCCCGCGCGCGTGTTCGCGATCGCGCAGAACCTGCACGGGCAGCTGCTGCGGCTGCGTGGCGATCCGGACGCTGTGCTGCGCACGCAGGATGCGATCGCGGCGCTCTGCGAGAGCTGCTGGAAGCGCAACCTGAACGGCGCGGCGCACGCGCTTGTGACGCAGCTGCTGCCGTACCTCATCGTGCGGTCGTACGAGTGCCCGGCGGGCGGCGCATTCAATTCGCGGCGGCACCCGGTGCGCCGGCTCTTTGCAGTCAAAGACGCGCTCGAGCTGCTCGACTTCGAGGACGAGAGCAGCGGGCTGTTGCGGGACATCCTGCTGCGCTGCTACATGCAGCCGAACGTCTTTCGGTCTCCGGACGCGGTGCCGTTCCTGAGCTTCCTCTTCGAACTCCACCTGCCATTCATCCGCGACATTAATGAGACGATCCGCAACCAGATTCCGAACCAGCGCCGCTCGATCCTCAAGAAGTACGGCAACATCTACTTCAAGGCCTGGGTCGGCAGCGCCAGCGGCGACGGCGCCTCGGCGCGCGCCACGATCGAGCAGGACTGCATCCAGCGGTTCGTGCACGACGCGGTGCACGCAAGCAGCAGCACGCTCTTCGCGGCTGTGCGCAGCGTGCTGCAAATCTTCTTCGAGAACAAGCGTCATGCGGGCGTCGATGAGATGCTCTTCCGCGTCTGTAGCCCGATCCTCTGGCGCGGCGTCAAGGCGGCGAACGACTCGGTGCGCCGCCAGGCCGCCGTGCTGCTCTTCGACGTCTTCCCGCTGCGAGACCCGCAGTTCACCAACGCGCAGATGGACCTGGCGTTGCAGAAGCAGTTCGACGCGTTCGAGGAGCTGCTCGGCGACGCACACCCAGCCGTGCGCGTTGCCGCGGTCCAGGGCGTCGCGAAGGTGCTCTCGGTGTACTGGGAATTGCTGCCTGCGGAGACGGTGCGCTGCTTCCTCTCGAAGCTCGTCGTCGACCTCGTGAACGACGCGGCGTCAAGCAGCGTGCGCGCTGCGGTCTTCGAGGGCGTGCAGTTCATCCTGGACAACCACAACTCGCATTCGATCCTCAAGCCGCTCCTCCCGATGCTTGCGCCGCTGATGAACGACCGCAACGAGCGCGTACGCGCTGAGTTCGCCGCGCTGCTCGTGCGTATCAAGAGCATCCGGAACATGCACTTCTACGACGTCGTGCCGGTGGACGACCTGCTCGCGCGCCTGGTGCTCGACAAGGACTGTCCGTCTGTGCGCAAGCAGCTCGTGTCGCTGTTCCTCAACTCGTACTTCCCGCAGAGCGTGGGCGGGTCGTCGCAGGTGGCGCGCTGCCTCTCGCTCGTGAAGAAGAACCCGGAGGCCGCGATGGTCTTCTATGGCAGCGTCGCGGAGCACGCGTCCGTCGGGTCGGTGTGCAAGCTGTCAGCACTGCTGCTACGGTGCTCGATCAACTTTGTCTCGAAGCGCCTGAAGAATGGTGGGAAGGAAGCGAACGATGGCAATGACGACGACGAAGAAGACGAGGACGACGAGAGCTTCAGTGTCGTCGGTCAAATCGTGGTCCTGGAGGTGATCAGCAGCCTGCTGAGCAGCGTCCACGACAAGGTGATGACGGACCCGCGCTACGCAGAGTGCAAGGCGTTCGTGGCCGAGCAGCTGCCCGTGCAATCCATCGAGGCGCTCTTGCGCGCGTACAGCGAGGACCGGCCGCTCGACCAGGAAGCGCTGAGCTCTGTGTGGAAGATCGTGGGGTATCTCGGTGAGCTCAGCGAGGGCTCGCTTCTGGAGCGTTTGGTGGAGCACCTCATGAGCCTTGACGAGAGCTCGAGCAAGCGGCTGCTCGAGGCGATGGTCAACTGTCTCTCGAAGTGGGAGCAGCTGCCGTTCCTCGTGTCCAAGATCGTGCGCTTCCTGCACCAGTGGAAGGAGAACGCGTACGTCGAGAGCGAGGAGAAGAATACGAAGCAGCAACAGGCGAAGAAGCAGAAGCAGAAGAAGCAAAAGGGAGGCGAGACACCGTTCAAGCTGAACCCGATCGTCGTGCTCGGCGCCGCGGAGCACATCGTCCAGTCGCCAGCGGTGCACTGTCCGAAGGAGCTGACGGACCAGCTCTTCCTGGCGCTGCAGCGCTGCGTGGCGCCGCTGCTCGACCTGGATGCGCCGCAGTTCCTGGCGCTGTACAGGGCGAACTCGTTCCGCGTCATGCGACTACTCGAGGTGTTCGCCAAGTTCACGGTCTTGGCCGAGAGCGCAAGTGTCGTGCACAGGACGGCCGCGCTCGTGAACAAGGCGGCCAAGAGCGTGAGCGACAAGGACGAGCTGCGAGCGCTGCGGCCGTCGGCGCTCTTCACGCCGCCCGAGTCGCTCGCTGCGCTCTCGCAGTGGGTGACGCGCCTTCTGCTCGAGTTCCGCAGCCTCGTGCACGACGAGAACATGGCAAACCTGGGGACGAAGCGCCGCCGCGGGACGAAGGGCGGTGATAGCGACGATGAGCTTTCGCCACACCAGCAGCTGCTCTGCCGCTGGAGGAACCTGTTCTCGCTGCTTGCGCTACTCAACGCCGAGTGCGTCGCGTTCGCGTTCGAGAACGAGAACGTCGGCGCTGACGGCGCGGCCGCCGAGTTCGTCGAGGGCTACGTGGACGACCTTGTGGAGGCGCTGGACGATGCCCGGCACTTCGAGCGCGTCGTGTTCTACCAGGCGTGCCAGCTGCTGTTCTTGCTGAACGACGCGAAAGCCAAGAAGCAGAAGGCGTCCACGAAGAAGAAGCAGCAGCAGCATTCGAGTCTCTCGATCGTGTCGGCGCTTGGTCGCTGGGTGGCGAAGCTGCGCGCGTCGCTGGAGCGAGCACACGCGAAACACGAGGATAAGGCCGAGGATCTCTGGGCGGCGATCTCGCCGTCCTTCGAAAGCACTGAGGTGCAGCAACAGGCAGTGGCATAACGAGGCAAGAATCGATGCAATGGATGGAGATGATGCTGTTGATGTTGATGTTGATGCATTTCAATCGTTACTTCTTTGTGCCTCTTGCGAGTCGCGTGCGGCGTGCTGCTTCATCCGCAGCACGGGTGGCCGCGAGCGCTGGGTCTGGGTGTAGAATACAATGTGCTCATAAATAACAGTCAGCGCGCGTTCAGACGTCCGAGCGCGACTTGCGGAACACTTTGCCAAGCGTGCGATTCATGAGCTCCAGGCGCGCGGGCTTTGGACACTCGGCCGGCGACACCTCGAGCTCCTTCGCCTTCGTAGCGTTCGTGGCTGCCGCCGCCGTCGGGTAGACAGTGCTCACGACCGGCGTCCCGATCGTCGGCGACTGGCACCATGAGCTCCGTCGCGACGATGACGACGACGACACCTTGAGCTCGTTCCGCAGCGACGTAGACAGCGACAAGAGCTCCGCAGTCGTAGGCGTTACCACGTTGCGCGCCACCACCGCCGTCGCCGCCGGTACTTCGGTGTCGCCCACTGGGTTCTCCTCGAGCTCCGCCTGATTGTCTGGGATCTCGACCGGGTCGCACTCGATGTCCGTGAGCGCAGGGTGCTGCAGCAGCGTCGTCGCGCTCGGACGCTTCGCGGGGTCGAGCTCAAAGATCTGCGCGAGCAGGTCGGCGACCTCCGGCGCACTCTCCGTGTCGACGTCGAGCTTGGCGAGCAGGTACGAGACACCAAAGTCCGCGAGCAGGCGGAAGTGGTCGTCGCGGCGCAGCGGCTCGCGGAACGGGTAGCGACCCGCGAGCATCGCGAAGAGCAGCACACCGAGGGACCAGACGTCCGCTTGGATCGGGTCGAAAGTCGCGTCGGCGTCGCCACTCTTGGTCGTCGCGCACGCCTCCGGCGCCAGGTAGTGCGGCTTGCCGACCGGCGACGGCGCCGCGAGCGCGCGCGACGAGGTCGCGAGTCCGAAGTCGCAAACTTGGCAGCAGTCGCGCGCGTCCACGAGCACGTTCTCGAGTGACAGGTCGCGGTGTGCGATGCCGTTCGTGTGCAGGAAGGCGGCGGCGAGCAGCACCTGCTTGAAGTAGCGCAGCTTGTGGCGCACGCTGAGTGTGTGGCGCTGCGCGTTGACGACGCCGAGCAGCTCACCGCGCGCACAGTAAGCGAGCACGAGGTGCACGGCGCCGGCCTCCATGAATGCGTCGCGCAGCGGCAGCACGAACGGGTGACCGCCAAGCGCCTGCACCTTGAGGTTGGCCTGGAGCTCGGCGAAGATGTCGTCGTGCACTGGTGCGTCCGAGCTGCCGCCGCGGCGGTGCCCGGCGAGCGCTAAGTCCACGCGCTTGACGGCCACGAGGTCGCCGGACGCGCGGTGCAGGCAGCGGTCGACGCGCCCGAAGAGCGCGGGCGCGACGGTCGCGAGCGTCTCGTACCCCTCCATTCTTACGACGGCGACAGGTGTGCGGGTGCGAGCTAATTTGCGAATGCGGCTTCAAGAAAAAAAAAAGGAAGAAGAAATCCTAGTACAGGAATCAGTGACTTTTGGATGATGTGTTATCAAACGGCATCAAATTCTCCACCGCGACATAACTCGGAGCGCCATGCGCCGGGTCGTGCGCTTTAGCGACAGTACTTGCAGCAGCAAAGCAGGGCGTGCATGTAGCCGCATATGCATGCATGCATGCATGTATGCATACATGCACACAGTGCCTCGATCTCGCGTGTTGACCATCATCAACCCCACAAGCAGTCGGGAGATTATCCGGAGGAACAAATGACGGAGAGAAAAGCAGCAGAAGTGACTTGATTATTTTTAGACAAAAGATACCTTGGCAATGTTCTCTTGATAGAAGTATGAGAAGAGTCGAATGTATCCGGATGCTTTGCTTGCTGTACATGAAGTGGTACGGACACAACAACAACATCAATAACACCCACACACCGCCGCCACCACCACCACCACCAACAACAACCTAGAACCAACGTCGATACAGCATCAGGATGGTTGACTGACTGCAAGCTGCGTGTGCGTGCATGCAGCCCGCCTTCTTCCTCTTGCTAGTTGCTGTTGCGGACCGTGGTCGGTTCCTCGCTGAACACGGTCGGTCGACCAGCTCGAACCAAACTTGCTTCACGAAGTGACTTCCCGCGTGCTCTGGACGCTTCGGCGATCCTGCGCGCGAATCTCAAAGGTAGGACATAGGTTCGTGGGTGGTCTTCTGGGCACATGCTGCTGTTGTCGGCGTCGTCGGCGTCGCCAGCAGTAGCAGCGCGCACTTCGTGTGTCTCGTGCTGCGGCGCTCGCTAACGTCAGAAACCCTGCGAGTCTTGAGTTGAGCATGCACATGAGAAGGCAACTCGCCCCCAAATCATGGCCCACATGGCTGGAAACGAGATAGCAGCTCTTTAAAGCAAACGTGCATAACAGGAGCGAGCGCGTCTTTCTCAGTGGCTGCGCTCATACGCGCAGTCACAGCAGCCTATTGCACGATGCACTGGGAGCAGGCAGCGGCGTTCGTGCATCGGGTATTGAGCGCATGATTTGGGCAGTTCGCGAGCAGAAAAAGTCGGTTTTTTCCAGAAGCATTCAGCAATCAGGACTTCGTCATACAAAACGCGAGTGTGCAATCCATTCCAAATATGTGAAACCGTTCCCGCGGATTTCATAAATTGAGTCTGTTCGTAATGCTGCCACGGACGAACTGCCCTGCTTTACTGTGGCGAGAAGAAGATATAGCCGTAGTAGTCCTCCGACGACAGGCGAGCAAGGAGGCAGGAGGCGAACAAAGAAGTGGGTGATGCTAACGGCGCCACACCAAAGCGGAAAGCAAAGACGAAAATAGCTTGCGTGTAGCCGACGAGTGCCATCGCAATCAATCTCCCGGTTGCCACTTGCGGGTACCCACCCCCTCGTTGCGCACCGTTCGACTCGTTGTAGCTTTCCGCAGTTCGCACATTCGAAACCTGGCCGTTTTCCCTCGCGCCATACAAACGTCCAGTTTAGTCGTCGTCGTCGTCGTCGTCGCGTGTCCTGCCTCACACAGTGAGCGAGGCCACACCACTCCCAGTCTCAAGTCGCCACCCACAGCCGCCACTGCCGCCGAATCGATCGAACGACCGAACGCGTTGGCACCGCCCGCCCGCCCGCCCGCCTCCACCGCCCGACCGTTCCGCCCTTATAACCTTCTTGAGCGCGCCGCCCGCCTCATGCAACAGCAGCAGCCGCAGCAATTAGAGTTGGTGCGAGAGCCGCCGCCGCCTCCGGCCGCGTCCGCCGTCGGCGTGCTCTCGAAGCGCAAGGGCGTGCGCTACGACGGCGCCGGGCGCGTGCTCAGCTGCCGCTTCTGCGAGATCCTGCGGCGCCGCAACGAGCGCTTCGCGTATGAGGACGAGCACGTGGCCGTCTTCCGACCGCTGCGGCCCATCGCCGCCTCTCACATCCTCATCGTCCCGCGCGCGCACATCCGCAACGTGCACCTGCTCGCGAGCGACCACGAGGTGCTGCTGCGCCACATGCGCCGCGTTGCTGAGCGCGTGCTGCGCGGCCAGGTGGACGACGGCGCCCAGGTGGACGACGGCGCCCAGGAAGAAGAAATCGTCAGTTCGAAGTGTACAGACGACGACGAAGACCCACTGGCGCGCGAGAAGGCGACAGCGGAGAAGACGCGGCGGTCCCCGCCGCCGCCAGCGGACGCCACGACGCTCAAGTTCGCGTTCCACGTCCCGCCGTTCAACAGCATCGACCACGTGCACATGCACGCGTTCCGCGACGAGCCGCGCGAGCGCGTGGGTGTTTTCGGGCGCGTCAAGTACCGCACTGAGTCGTGGTGGTGCCGCTCGTATGACGCGGTGCTTGAGCGCGTGCGCGACGCCAAGCACCTCGGGGATGGCAGCAGCAGCAGCAGCGACGCGAGCGCCAGCAGCAGCAGCAGCAGCCATAGCCCCGCGAGCGACCCAACGGCAGTCTTGACTACACCAGCAGCAGTCTGCAGCTAGCAGCAGCTCCGCACACACTTATCAATATTTATCACCTCAACATGTCTCCACTTGACGGGTCCCGTTGTGCGCCGTCTCAACTCACTCGCTCGGCTTACACGCTCTCGGGCGACGTGCCGTAGTGGCGGTGGCTGCTGCCGAGCCGCACGCGCGAGAAGCCGAGCTGCGGCGTCGCCGGCTGCCAGCCCGAGAAGATCGCCTCGATCTCCTGCAGGCTGCGCTGGCTCGTCTCCGGCAGGTACACCCACGCGAGCACCACGCCCGCGACGTTGCATACCAGCACCGCACCGACGCACACGCAGAGCGCGTGCAGCGAATGCAGCTGCGCACGCACGAGCGGCAGCGCGAATGCCGCGAGCGCACACTGCACGAGCGCCTCCCAGATCACCAGGACGCTCAGCGCGCCCATCCGCTGCCGCACCGGGAAGAGCTCGCTCGCGACCACGACCGGCACGACGCCGAGCCCGAGCTGGTGACCCGCCGCCAGCAGCAGCACTGACGCCGAGCCGTAGTCCGCGAGCTGCCCGTCCATGATCGTCGCGCGGTACGCGCTCCAAAGCACCACGAGGCAGCACCCCACGACGACGTAGCAGCCGGACTGGAGCGCCGCCTGCCGCCCGCGCTCGTCCACGAGCACCAGGGAGCACGCGGCGCCGATGCCCGCGGCGACCCAGAGCGACCCTAGGGCGTAGAGCAAGTCGGCGTCGCCGCCGTCGATGCTCACGCCGAGCACCGTCATCTCGAACGTGCGCGGTGCTTTCCGGGCGGTGGCTAGCGTGGGCGTGAGCATGAACGCGCACACACTGCGCAGCGTGAAGAGCGCCCCGCAGAGCAGCAGCGGACGGAGAAACGCCGAGCGCTGCGTGCGGTTGTGCGTGCCCAGCACGTTCGCGTGAATGATCGCGTTCACCTGGTACTCGGCACTCTTGTAGCTGCCGCTGTAGAGACGCGCGAGGATCTCGAACGCCGCCTCGCGGTCCTCGTGGCGGGCGATGAGCCACGTGGGCGAGTCCGGCAGGCGCTGCATCGCCAGCAGCAGTGCGAGGCCCGGCACGACCCCTGCCATCGCCAGCGCCTTCCACTCGCCCAAACTGAAGCCGACGTACGTGCGGCTGAGCTCGAGGCAGAGCGCGCCGAGCGCCAGGTAGCTTAGGCTGCCGCCCACCGCAAAAAGCGCGAGCACGCCGACCACACGTCCGCGCGTGCGCGCAGCGCTCACCTCCGCAAGGTACACGGGCGCCACGACGGTCATGATACCCGTGGCCACACCGAGCAGGTACCGGCCAATCACGACCGTCACCTCGCCGTACGCGAGCCCCACGAGCAGCCAGCCGATGACGAACGGGATCGCAGCGAATTCGAGCGCGCCGGCGCGCCCCAGGCGGTCCCCAAGGTACCCGGCAGCCGCGGCGCCGAGCACGATCCCCAGCGAAAGGCACTGGCTCGAGAAGAACTGTGTGTGCTCGTGGTCAGCGCCGAAGACGTCGACCTGGAGGTCGTAGAGGCGTGAGGCCGAGAGCGGGAAGAGCGGCGGCCACGCGGCGCAAAGCGCGGCGCTCCCAACTGCAGCAACATGCAGCAGGAAGAAGCGGTTGCGCTGCGCCCACGGCCGCGCGCGCTCGCCGAAGCCCTTGCTGCCAATGAGTTAGCGATGAGTGCAAGCGCGTAGCTGAGACGCGGCGACGGGCGTGACAAGCACCACACATCGCACCGCGCGTTGATCGGCGTGCTCTCGCCCGGAGACAGCGACACGTCCACGAGCTCCGCGGGCGCGTGCACGTACTGGTGCGGCACGAAGGCGAAGTCGCTGCGCTGCGGGTCGCGCAGCGCAGCCACGAGGCTGCGCCAACCGCGCGCGGCAGCAGCCATTCGCTCCCAAGCCGATCTTTTTTTCTCTCGGTGCTGATTAGGGCAGCGACAGCAGCGCGAACCAATAGTGATAAAAACGCGCTACTCGCGTCTTGTCGGACTTACGCGGAGACGCCCCGCATCGTACTTTGCCGCGTTCGTGACTGGCCAGTCATTCCCAGGCGCAGCATAACGACCGAGATGGACGCCGATGCGAGCAAGGCGTTCGTGGACGCGCTCTACCGCAAAGTGCTGCTCGCCGTGAAGGCGGCGAACGCCGTGCCGAGCGAGGACGACGACTTCCACTACCACAGCCGCTTCAGCGCGGACTTCGCGGCGCACGTGGCGGCGCGCGGCGCTTCCGCGCAGGCGCTCGTGTGGCAGCTGGCGCGCGCTGCTGCTGGGACCAACGGCGACAGCGACAACGAGGACGACGACCAGGACGAAAACGAGCTCTTCGAGGGCCCCGAGCCGAAGGCGCGCATCACGGACGTCGTGGACGCGCTGCTGGACGACGCGGCCAAGCAGCTGGAGCGCTTCCAGCGCGGCGCAAGTGAAAGCAGCAGCAAAGGTGCAGCGCCAGGTCTGCGGCCGCTGGAGAACAAGCCGCAGGGCTTTGACGTAAAGAACAAGAGCGGTGAGCAGGCAGCTGCTCCGGCGACTACGAGTGGAAAGCTCAGCACTGGGGGTGGACTGAGCAAGCCGCAGGACGCGTTCGAGGAGCGCATCGACAACTCGGACGCGCCGTTCGTGTCCAAGCTGCGCGAGAAAGTACACGCGTTGCACGGTGTGTCGCCCGCGGATTTAGCAGGTGACGAGGACGACGACGAGGACGCGCTGGTGGCGCAGCAGCACCCGTACTACGCGGAGGTGAAGGCGCTCAAGTACCCCGAGTGGCAGCTGGCGGCCGCCGACGATGCCAGTGCGTACAAGAAGATCCCGGTAGAGGACGCGTCGTATTTGTGGGTGAACTCGGACGAGACGCTTGCGGAGATGATGCGGGCGCTGAGCGCGCCCGAGGCACGCGTGATCGCCGTGGACCTCGAGCACCACAGCTACCGCTCGTACTTGGGGCTCGTGTGCCTCATGCAGATCTCGACAGCGACGGAGGACTTCCTCGTCGACACGCTCGCACTGCGGGCCAAGCTCCAGATCCTCAACACGGTGTTTTGCGACCCGGCGAAGGTGAAGGTGCTGCACGGCGCGGACATGGACATCCTGTGGCTCCAGCGCGACCTCGGACTCTACGTCGTCAACATGTTCGACACGGGCCAGGCGGCGCGACTGCTGCAGTACCCGCGCTTCTCGCTCGCGTACTTGCTGAAGCGCCACTGCGGCGTGGACGCGGACAAGCAGTACCAGCTCGCGGACTGGCGCGTGCGGCCGCTCGAGCGCAACATGATCAAGTACGCGCGCGAGGACACGCGGTACCTGCTTTACATCTACGACCAGCTCAAGCACGAACTGCTGGCGGCGAGTGGCACGTCGCGCTCGAGCCTGCTCTTCGAGACGCTGCGAAACTCAAGCCGGCTCTGCCTCCAGGTGTACGCCAAGCCGAGCGTGAGCGCCGATGACTGCACCGCGCTGAGCGACAAGCTCAAGAGCTCGGTGGGGCTTCCCGAGCTCTCGGAGCTGCAGCGCCGCGTGTTCACGCTGCTCTACTTCTGGCGCGACCGCGTGGCACGCCTCGAGGACGAGTCCACGGGCTACGTGCTCCCGAACCACGCGCTCATGAAGATCGCCAAGAGTGCGCCGAGCAAGGCGGAGCAGCTCTTCCGCACGTGCAACCCCGTGCCCCCGCTCGTCCGCAAGTACGCGCACGAACTCACGTCGCAGATCAGCGCGGAGAAGGCCAAGCTCGCGGCGGAGGAGGCGAACACCAGCACCAGTACTAGCACCACTAGTAACAACAACGAGGCCGCGACCAAGCGCCACACCCACTGGCGTGCAGCGGACGAGGACGTTAGCATGGAGACCGCGGTGTTCGCGTCCTCGAGCCACATGAGCGAGTACGCGGGCTGGCAGAGCGGCCAGCGCACGGCGAAATGCATGACGCACGCCTCTGCCACCGATGCCTCCAGCGGGTTGCGCGCGAGTTTTGCGGCGCAGGAGGAGACAGCAGCTAAGAGCGCGGACGAGGCGGCCCGACTGGCGCGCGTCAACGCGCTCGTGGCGCGCATCGCGTTCGTCGTGACGGAGAATGACCGCGCGAGTGACGCCGCCGCTGCGGCAGTAGCCCCGTCGGCGCCATCAGCTCCGTCGGCGTCGGCACCTTCCTCGAGCGATGCGCTGCCGGCATCGATCGCCGAGACGTTCCGGATGGGGAACTCCCGCACCAAGCGGCGGAAGGTGGAGGCCGCGTCCGCTCCAGCAGCAGCAACAGTAGCAGGAGGTGATGACGCCAGCGTCAGTGGCGGGACGGGCGATGCAGCTTCTACGCCGGCGTTCCAGGCGTTCGACTACTCGGCGGCGAGCGCGCAAGTGGCGGCCGCGGCGTTCGACCTCGCGGATGCCACGCGCGCGTCGGAGCGGCCGGCGCCGCGCGGGCGCAAGCAGCAGCAGCGCGGCGGCTACAACCCGTTCGTGGCGGTGCGCGCGGGCGGCGCGGACGCCGCTGGCGCGGAGGAGCCGGCGGGCGGCGCCGCGAAGGCCGTCAAGCGCATGCACCACATGCCGCGCAGCGCCACGTTCCGGTAGGGAACGAGTAGGGAGACTGCACTAATAGACGATGTTTGGACTTGACTTGGGGGTCGTATGGCGCGGCGTTTTCCCGCCAAAAAAGGTGGTTTCAAGCAGCAAATGCCATCATTTGGCAGGTCATTTTCGGATTTTTTCCCACCCCCAAACCGAGCGGCTGCCTGTAGCAGATTTAAAGAGGTTCCGACTTCCGCTCCGCGCATGGCGACGACGCTGGCGGCGGACACCAAGAAGCGCGCGCGGTCGCTGGCGGCGGCGGCGCGCAGAAAAGGGGCAAAGCCCGCGCCGCCGTACGAAGACGCGGCCGGCGCGAACAGCGCAGACGACGCCGAAGGCGACGCTGGCGAGGACGACGAGGACGACGGCGCGGCGGCGCAGACGGGAGGTGCGCACCGATGGTCTCTTTAGCTACTGGTGGGCGCGAACGCAGCAGCTGACGAATGGACGGCGGCCAGCTGCGCGCGAGCGCGGCGCGCCGAAGCGCAAGAAGCTGAAGCCCAAGGCGGCGACGACGAAGGCCGCGAAGGCGACGAAGGCTGTCAAGGCGGCGCCCGCGAAGAAGCGGCGTGTGCGGTCGGCGGAGGACAAGCTGCGCGAGAACGCGCCGATGAACGCGCCGTTCTGCGCAGAGCCGGACGGCGGCGGCGACGACGAGCTCGGCGTGCTGCGCGGCATGTGGGAGCTGCCGGCGGCGTGCCACATCCTGTGGCTGCTGCAGCACCCGCTGACGCTGCGCTTCTCGCACAAGCTGCTGGACTTCGAGGCGGCGCTGCTGGCGCCGGCGGCGAGCACGCTGCTCGAGGACGTGTTCACCAAGCTGCTGCTGAAGCAGAGCGAGCGTGCGTGCCTCTCGGCGGGCATCGGGCTTAAGTACGAGTGGTGGAACAAGCAGCTGCGCGAGTACTACATGGCGCTGTACGACAAGTGGTACGCGCTGCTGCGCAAGGCCGGCGAGAAGATCCCCGCGTCGTTTTTAGATGATGACGACAGCGACGTCAGCGGCGACGACGACGACCAGGACGTCGACGTCGAGCTCTCGGACGACGAGTGGATGGCGCTCGACATCCTCAAGGCGCGGCTCGAGGCGCTCGGCGCCGAGTGTCCGCTTAAGGTGTGTGTATAGGCATTGATCATAAGGCTGCTACTTTTCGGACGGCTGGCTGACGCGTGCGCAGCACAAGTCGTTCGCAGACCTCCCCGTGGCCCTGCGCTGCAAGATCCTGCACAACCTCTGCGAAGCGGTGATCGACGACCCGTCCAACACGTGCGTTGCCTGCGTCTGGTCTGGGTGATGCATGCATGCATGTATGTACTTGGCCTCCCTCACACCGTTTGTACATTTCTCGTAAACGGACAGCGCGCACATCCGACTGATGGAGGAGGACGACCTGCGCGTGGAGCCGCTCGGGTGCGACCGCGCGGGCAACCTCTTCTACTTCTTCCCGCAGTTCTACGAAGAGCGACGCCTCTACCGCCTCGAGCGCACGACGCAGGAATGGGCGCTCTGGGCCCAGGATGACGAGAGCTTCCGGCGCGCACTCGCGGCCATGCGGGAGCTGCGCGGACGCAAGGTGCCCGGCGAGCAGGACTTGCTGGACCACCTCGAGGTGCTCGTGGAGCAGATCGAGGAGGATGCGCGCGCGCGTGAGAAGGAGCTCGAGAAGGCAACGAAGCGCGCGATCCTGGAGGCGATCCCGCGCAAGCGCTCGATGCGTATCCAGGTGAAACAGCTCGAGCAGATGGAGCAGCAGGCGGCTGCGGTCGTTGTCCAGCAGCAGCTTTCGATGGAGGAACTCGCGGAGCTCAAGCGCGCGGAGCTGCTGCGCAAGGTCGAGCAGGAGGCGCAGCGCGCGACGCGCGAGCGTGAGAAAGAAGTAGAGCGGCTCGAGCTCGAGCGGCGCGAGAGGGAGGCAGCAGCGGCCGAGCGCGAGCTGCGGCGGCAGCGCCGCCTCGAGAAGGAGCGCGAGGACGAGGCGGCGCAGCAGCGGCAGGAGCGCGAGCGGCAAAAAGAGCGCGAGGCGCGCGAGCTGCGCATGAAGCAGCGCCAGGCAGCGGAGGAGGAAGCGCGCCTGCAGGCGGACATCGACGCGCTTGGAGACGAAGAAGACGCGCGCATGACGCAGCCATAGGAGGAGGCGGCGGACGCTCGGCTCAGGCGCTCAGTGTGCAGCTACAGCAGCGAATAGATCTACAGTAGATGCTTGCACCGCCGCGATGTGTGTTGAGTGTTACGGGGGGTGTCTCACTCCTGTGACGAAGTTGTATCCTATCTCTTCGCTTTGTGCCGGGCCGCCATGCTGAGACCGGTCGCTGTCGTCATCGGCGGCGGAGCCCTAGGTGCAATGACGCGCGAGCAAGTGATGGCTACGAACTTTTTGTTCTCATGATCTTTCCGCTCCTTCGCGCTGTCAAATGCAGCATCGGCAGTACCAGCAGCGCAGTACCAGCAGCGGCAGTTCATTCCTCAACTCGCGCGAACGAAGACACTCGCTCCATCCATCCAGCAAACCCCAGCGATATGCAGCCGCCCAAGCTCTTCACGCCGCTCACGCTCGGTGGCGAGCAGAACCCGATCCAACTGCTGCACCGCGTCGTCATGGCGCCGCTCACGCGTCTCCGGTCCGGAGAAGCTGGCGTCCCGCCCGCTTTCGCAGCTACATACTACGCTCAGCGCGCGACCGACGGCGGGCTGCTCATCTCTGAGGGCACATGCATCAGTCCGACCGCGCGAGGCTACTTCGGCACCCCAGGGCTCTTCCGCGACGACCAGCTCAAAGCGTGGAAGGTGGTGACCGACGCCGTGCACGCCAAGGGCGGCAAGATCTTCGCACAGCTGTGGCACACTGGCCGCGTCGGCCATCCGCTCAACCAGCCGAACGGAGAGCTCCCGGTGTCGGCGAGCGCCGTGCCGATGCACGGGGTCACGAGCTCGGCAGTCACGCGCGAGGGCCGCAAGGCGTACGTGACGCCGCGCGCACTTGAGCTGCACGAGATTGCCGGCATTGTGGAAGACTACCGTCTCGCCGCTGTGAATGCGGTTGAGCACGCAGGCTTCGACGGGGTCGAGCTGCACGCCGCAAACGGCTACCTGCTCGACCAGTTCCTGTGCGACGGTGTGAACCAGCGCGTGGACGAGTACGGCAGCAGCATCGATAACCGTGCACGCCTGCTCTTCGAGACGCTCGACGCGATCGTGGGGAGCGTGCCGGCAAGCAGAGTGGGCGTGCGCTTGTCGCCGTTCGCGACCACGTTCGGGTGTGCCGACTCGAACCCAGCGGCGACGTTCGGATACGTCGTGCGTCGACTCAGCGAAGGGTACAAGCTCGCGTACCTGCACCTCGTGGAGCCGCGCGGCCGCCACGTCGCGAGCTCGGCGGTACCAGCAGGCGGCGTGACAGCGCACTTCCGAGCGCAATACCGTGGCGTGGTGCTCACGGCATCGGGATACGACCGCGAGAGCGCGCTGCAGGCGGTGGCGGACGGCACGGCCGACTGCGTAGCTTTCGGTCGTGCGTTCCTTGCGACGCCGGACCTCGTCGCTCGCTTGCGCCGCGGACTCGCGCCGAACGAGCCGGACGCGAGCACGTTCTACCTCGGCGACGAGCGCGGCTACACGGACTACCCGGCGCTGCCGGTCGAGGCAGTAGCAGCCGCAGGGGCGGGTGCTGACTGATTTTCTAGTCGCACATATGAGCCGGGCCATTCCAACTTCAAATGATTTCAACACTGGTAGCATATGACATGTGGCTGATTTAGGGTCGCTGCCTTCCCGCTGCCTCGCTCGCACTCTTATACGATCTCGTCCTTTTCCTCTGTGTACACCGCCAGCAAGCGCGGGTGCTCATACGAAAAGTGCGCGAGTATACGCAGACCCCAGATCTGTCCTACCCCATATACGTCAAGCTGCTCCCTCCTTGCGCTTCAAGCGCACTGAGCATCGGCAACGACGGCGAGGGCCATATATATGCATTGCCTGTCGCCGACTTTGTCAGAGATGTCAGCAAGTTCTGCATCGGCGCCGCGCTACTGTCACAGCAGTCTCAAATGAAGAAGCAAACCCGAAAAATCGTCAAGAAACTAGGTGAAACACTTGCACAAAGATCAACGCACACACACTTGCATCAATCGATCAATTGATGTCGCAAGCGCCTGGGAGGGTGGCTTGCAGTGTTCGCATTGCTTGTCTATCCGGTGCCATCCTGCACTCAGCACACTCGTCCCATCCACCCTCGCAGCACCACATCTACTCTTCCTTTGTCACCTCCATTTTCGACGTTGTCCCGCTCGCTTACCCGTACGCGTTCGCCTTGTGCTTGGGCACAAACTGGAAACCCTCGGGCACTGGACCCAGCAACATCTCCGAGATCTTGACCCAGTCCACCGCCTGATCACTCGCCATGAGCGTCTCGAGATCGTTGCGACCGTAGTACGGCGCCGGACGGTCATTTATGCGCTGCGGGAGCACCTCGAGCAAGCCGATTGGGATGTAGCGGCACAGGAACGACTGCCACTCGAGCAAGTAGCGACGCGTGCGGTTCACGCCCTTCTGATCCGATCCCCAGTGCTCGAGACCGAACTTGACAAAGTCCCGCAGCAAGTCCAGTCGCTCTGACGCTGAGATGTCCCAGTGGCGGCGCTCCTTGATCTCCGTCGGCAGCCACGGCTTGATCAGCGCACCACGCGCAAGCATGCACGTGTCCAGCTTGCCGTTCGCCAGGTGGGCGTCGAACTCCTCGTACGACAGCACATCGCCGCCGCCTACAAACGGGATGCGCGATAGCTGATCTGACTCCGGCTCCTGGGCGTCGCTGCACTCAAAGACGTAGTCCCAGTCGGCGTTCTTTGTGTATCGCTGCAAGCGCGAGCGGCCGTGCACCGTGATCGCATCCACACCCTGCACGGACCGCAGCTTGTAGTCCTGCACAACGCTAGCATTCATGAACGCGCTTGAAGCGCGAGCTCCCTGGATCTTCGACACCAGCTTGTGTGCCACGCGGTCCTTGTCGCTCCACCCAGTGCGCAACTTCACCGTGAGCCCCGGGAAGTGTCCGTTGCCGCGGCTCAAGGCACCGAGCTCAATGCCCGTGAGCCCGCCCGAGATCACCTCCACCAGTTTAGGCGGCCGCGTCATCAGCGAGGCACCTGCGCCAGCACGGCACACGATGTCGATCGGACAGCCCATGTTGATGTCGATGAAGTCCACGTCTGTCTCGCGCGTGATGAGCTCGCACACGCGCGCCATCTGGTCGCCGTGGCCGCCTGCGATTTGCACCCCGAACACGTCCTCAGACGCATGGCGACGCAGCAGCGCCCACTCCGACTGCTGCGCGTGCAGCAGGTTCGTCGCCATGGCCATCTCGCCGCACGTGATGTCGGCGCCAGTCTGCTTCATCAGCCGGCGGAACGGCAGGTTGCCCACGGTCGTGAGCGGCGCGATGTAGATCTTGCGCTTGAAGTCCACGGGCTTGCGCTCCGGAAGTAGCGCACTCTCGCTCGCCGGCTCGGCGGCGTCTGTGGGTGCGGGCCCGGCTTCCGCTGCTGCTGCTGCCGGAGCCGACGGCACCTCGCCATTCTCGTCTACTGCAGATCCACCGCTCTCGTCTTTGACGGCAGCGCCGCTGTCTTTCTTCCTCTGCTGCTGCTGGTTGCTGCCGTTCCGCTTTTTCTTCTGCCCTAGCGACTTGAACTCGTACGTATTCTTGCGTAGCAGCGTGCGCACGTCGTTTGTGAGCGCGTTGCGCTCGAACGCGATGCCGTCGGCCTCGCTCGCCGCGCGCGCGCGCGCCAGCCGCTCGTCATTCACGATGTTCTCGAAGACCCCGTCCTCGCGCTTGACCACGTGTGCGCCAGCGAAGCGGCACGCGAGTCCGAAGCGGCAGCGCCCGACGCTCTCGAATACCGGGCAGGTGGCGCCGAGGTCCTTGGGCTTGCGCCGCATGTACGCACCCATGTCGTGGCTGAACTTGCAGCTGTCGCCGAACGCACAGCCCTCGCCCGCGGCCACCGGACGGCAGAGCTGCTCTGCCGGGTCCTCCTGCGCGTCAATCGGGCGCTTCTTGAACGTGCCGCGCAGCTTCCCGCCGCCCTCGCGCTTATCGCCATCACCGTCATCTTGTGCAGTCGCAGACAGCGACGCTGCCTGCGTCAGTGTCGTTGCCGACACGACGGGTTTGAGGAACCTGGAGCATGGACAGCGAGTGATTGTCAATCCTTTGGCGTGCACGAAATGGTTGGCTGGCAGAGCGACCCACTCACTCGTGTTTGATGGGCGCCTCACCGACCAAGCGCGCTGGACGACCGAAGGCGGCGGACGCTGGCGCCGGCGCGCCGTCCGCTGCTACAGCAGCGGAGGAAACGGCGACGTCATCCGCTGCAGCAGCGACGGTGACTGGAGGAAGCATGTCGACCTGCTCCATGATGGTCTCTGATCTTTGGTAGTAGAGCAGCAAATGAGCAAAATCTGGGTGGCTGGGGTGGAATTGCGCCCGAAAGTATACTTGGAGAAAGCAATTTTGTGCAACAGCGCGAAGCACGATGACCTCGAAACGGCGCGAGCAAAGGTAGCAAGCATTTGAATCCGTGTGGTGCAATGTCGATCCTGTCTTCGTTCGCCCAAGCGGAGCACTGAGCAGTACACAGGAGGGCCTCTCCTCAATCAGCATGGCAAGAGCATTCGAGCAAACGAATCAAAGGAGGGTCGTGCTGTTACCTCAGTCCACGTATCGACTTTCAGGTTTGAGGTGTTTCATGTGAAGACGCACGAAGCCCAGCGATGGAGAGACGATCTCCGTCAAGGTAGCAAAGCAGGAAAGATTGCAAGTGCGAGCTCAGGGCTACAAGTATGCTCACACAGCTATGGGATTCGGTAGGCTGCCGGCTACGGACACTTTGGAATCGCGAACTGCCTTTACGAGCACTGTTCATTCTGCTCCACTTCCCTGAGGTCGCTCTCGAATATGCAGTAGCTGGTGGTCATCTTGACATCAGCGATGTTGACGATGCTCTTCCAGTTCGAAGTCGGTATCAGCAGCGATGACAAACTGTGCAACCAGAAATGAAAGCGGCATTAAGGCGGAGGTTTACGTGGTGTTAGAGTCGACGAATGTGCTGCTGCAAGTGTGACGAATGAACGCTGCTGTCAAGTATGACCATGGCGTACGACTTCACCCTTGTTTCTCGTGATACAATCTTGAGATCGGTACGCAAGTGCAAAACTGGATTGAGTTGTATCGTACTACTATGCATCGGACTAGTAGTCTGGTGGCGGCGCGTCTTTGCGCGAATCTTCACGGCGCCACGGCCGCGACTTAAACACGAGATCCTCCATGAAGTCGCGGCACGTGAGCTGCACGGCCGGATCTGCGCGGGGGTTGAGCACCTGCTGTGGTCGCGCGCGCAGAAAGTAGGGCATTGACATGCGCCGATCCGCCTCCTCGGCCACGCACACTGCTGGCACGCGGTGCAGCGGCGCGCGCAACAGGCCGTTCGTAATGAACCCGAGCGTCTCACCCGCGAACACGGAAAAGTGGATCGGCTGGGCGTCCTCTTCCACGTCGCTCCACAACATGCGCTCGAGGTTCCACATCTGAAGTCCGGGAATCGTGGCCACCGGCGAGACAGTCACGAGTCCCAGGTCTGCGTGCACGCCGCACGAGTGGTCGTCCGGGTGCAGCGGCGCGTCGTCCTTGCGTGTCTTGTTACGGTAGTTGTAGATGCGTAGCACCGACGGTCCGTACTGGTTCGTGCGGTCGCGCTGCGCTTCTGGCGGTGCCGTCACCGGCGCTGGCGTAAGGTCGTCCAGTAGCTCATCCATGACCCACCGCTCGTCCAGGTTAAGCACCTCGCACACCGCGCGCATGCAGTCGCGCGCGATGCCGTCGAGCAGGTCCAGAAGCTGCATCATCTGCTCCGCGAATGCCCTGTTGTCGGCAAAATACTCGGGTGGCCAGGGCGTGCCGCTCTTCGCGACTGGTCGGCGCAGCTGCAAGTACTCGCGGTTGCGATCCGAGCTAAAGCCGACGTAGCGGCCTTTCGACACCGCCGGGTGCGTCACATTCTCGTTGCAGTCGTCGACGTCGCCATCAGTTTTCTCGCGCCGCGCGGTGGCGTCCACAAAGTCGCGCCAGCGCTGCGCCGGCGGCAGCGCGAGCTGTTCTGCGAGCCACACACGCACGGCGCGGAAGGCATCCTGCGGCACGCGCGCCTGCGCAGCGGTGACTTCGAGGCGCGCGAAGCCCCAGTGCTGGAGATTGTGTACGAAGCGCGCGCGCGCGAACTTGCGCTCGAGCGTGTCGCGGGGCGCCGCGAGCGCGGCTGCTGACACCGCGAAGTACGGGGACTCGTGCACGTCCGCACGCAGCACGGGCTGGTGCAGCAGTGCCATGTGGCGCACGACGAGCGCGAAGCGCAGCACGGGCACACGCGCGTGGCCGTCACGCTCAAAGCGCTGAAAAAGACGTGTGGCCACCGTGTTGATCATCACGAGCGGGTACGGCGGCGAGTAGAGTTCCTCGGCGGGCACGACCGCAAACACCGAAGCACCGGGAGGCACGGCGAACTGCTCGCGCAGCCAGCGCTCGAGGTCGGCGAGCACCGTGCCGGTCCCAGGCTGCTTAGCAGGAGCGTAAAGCAGCGGTAGCTGCAACTCGGCGCTGAGCTCGCGCGCTTCGTAGTAGAAGACGCAGTGCAGCGGCGGGTGGCGCGTCATGAGCTGCAGCGCGCGCTCGGTCTGCGGGTCGCTGGGCGGCGCTGGCGTTGCTGCTGGAGGCGGTGGTGGTGGCGCGTCCGGGAGAGAGGATGCGGCTTGGCCCATTGGAGGAGGGAGGGACGGTTGGGAGGAAGAGCGACGTGTGGGTGTGCGTGCGCGCAAGGCGACGAGTTGGCGAATGACGCGTGACGGGCTAAGGTGGTGTTCGGTGTCGCATGGGTGGTGATACTGGATTTTGTCACTAGGAAGGTACTGGGTATAACGCAAGTTGAAGTGACGGTACAGAGCTTGACCGGATGCGCATGTGAGCATGTGGTACTTCGTGGCGGAGGAGAAGGAGATTGTCCCATTGGCCGTGGAGCTGCGACATCAGGAGCCTTTGGATCAGTCATCGCGAGCCTGCCGCACTTCTCCTTCCCACTCATTTCGTCTGAAAGCTTGCTCCACTCCGGCACAAGGCACAACAACAATAATCGCTCTTAATGAGCCGGTGTGCTTCTCATCCGGCTCGAGCTCTTGCAGCTGCGCCGCAATATCAAACCGCAACGAGCACTGATCACCTCGCTGGTTCTTGCTCTGCTACATTCGGCTGTCTGACCGCGAGTTGAAGAAGATACCCAATCATCATCTTCTTGTGGTGATCATGGCTGGTATTCATCGTCATGGAACACGACCACTTATCGCTGCGAGTTCCCGCACGCAGTCACAGCGATGAGGTCGCTAGGGAATCTCAGTGTGCGACTGCCAGGTCTAGGAGCCGCCGGTGCTCGCAAGTGCG
>JAASFW010000022.1:0-67487 GCA_023334005.1 Globisporangium orthogonon | reverse complement strand
GTTGCAAGTGGATCGTATCCGTTCCAAACTGCGCAGCACAGAGCATGGCAGCCGAGTGTCGACCTCACGCCCACCAGCGGAACGTCGTCAATCATGCCGTCCAGCTACGACTCGTCGAACCTAAGCGCTTCGCTGCAGCGTATCAACAATGGCTACTCGATCAGCACCAACAGTGGCGGCGGCGGCGGCGGCAGCAGCGGTGGTGGAGGTGGTGCCAACGTCAACAGTAGCGGCGGAGGCGGTGCCAGTGCCAGCATCAACAGTAGCAGCACGCGGGTGCCGAACCTCTTTCCTGGCTCTGCTGCGGCGCTCACAAGTCGCCTCAAAGACGATTTCTTTGACCCACGCGTACCGACATCTATGGGCCTTGATCACCACCAACATCAGCAGCAGCATCAGCACCACCAGCAGCAACAAGCGTCCTCTAGTGCGGGATACTCTACGGCTTCCAGAGGGCTGGGGACGTCTATGTATGCAGATACACCGTCCGCGAGCGTCGTGGTGTCTGATGCCGCAAGCAGCACTGGCACGGGACAAACGAGTGCGATGTATCGAGCGATGGGCTCTCTGCAAGCACCACCGAACGCGAGTTCGTTGCAGCAGCAGCAGCAACCGCCGCTGCAGCAGCAACAACAACATCAGCAGGTATCGACTCAAGCCGCCACTGTCGGTAGTGGTGGGAACGGCAGCAGTAGCGAGGTGTGCAACCTCTGCCTCGGGAGCGACTGCGACCGCATCGCGCTCGCGTGTGGCCATCGCTTCCACAGCTCGTGCTTACAAGACTGGGGTGACAAGCTCGTGTGCCCAATGTGTCCAACGGTGCGCACCTCTCTGTCTGCTAGTATGTTGCTGGTGCTTTGGCGTGTACACGTGTGCTTACTGGAGCGAATTTATTGTTTGTGTGCCTCCCACGTATGTAGGCTGCACACCAGATCTCGAGTTTCCCGCTTTCGAGCGCTCCGAGCCACGTGAATTTCGCGACGAATGTCCCAAGCACTAGTGGTGGCATTGCCATTCGACAGCTTGACGCTCAAATGCAGCCGCATGTGACCAGTGCCTCTGTGCAGCAGCAGCAGCAACAGCAGCAGCAGTTGCTGTTACAGCAAACTCAGGCGAAAAAGGCACGGATGACTGTGACCAGCGCCAACCAGGCACGTTCGAGCATGACAATCAGTGCTCGGCCGCCCCCGATTGACACGCGCTTGCCAGATGTCGTGGGGAAGAGCCTAACGCCGACTCGGTCGAGCTCGACGACGTCAAGTAGTGGGTCGAGCCGCGCGCGCAAGAACAAGAAGCTGAAAGACTGCTCGGTTCCGGGTTGCGATCGCACGGTGCGGTCACGTGGACTGTGCAAGGGCCACGGCGGAGGGCGGCGCTGCGGCTTCACGGGCTGCGGCCTGAGTGATCAGGGCGGTGGCTACTGTATCAGCCACGGCGGTGGCAAGCGGTGCAACTTCGAGGGGTGCGATAACTCGGCGCAGTCGCGCGGACTCTGCAAGCTACATGGCGGCGGCAGTCGCTGCACAGTCGCAAACTGCACCAAGAGCAGCCAGGGACGCGGGCTCTGCCGCGCGCATGGCGGCGGAAGGCGATGCATGGTTGAGGGCTGTAACAAGACCGACCGCCGCGCGGGCTATTGTGTCACCCACGGCGCCGACAAGAAGTGCATCGTGGCCGAGTGCTCTAAGACCGGCCGCATCGAGAACATGTGCACGAAGCACTTCTTTGAGCGCAACCAGAGTGTGTCGCGCATTTCCGGTGCGGCGGCAGCAGGAGGAGTTATGAGCGGGCCGAACGCCGGGAACAGCAGTCTGCACGTAGTGGCGTTCACCGACGGCGTTGGAAACGACAGCGGTAGTCAGCAGATTTCGAGTGATTCTGCTGTGGCCAAGAGCCGCAATAAACTGTCGACTGCACTGGCGTCCGGCATGGTTCATGGTCGGGAAGAGCTTGTGACCGCCAGCGGAGTGCGGCGCGGTGAGGCTGCAAGTGGTGGCACGGCCAAACAGGGCGCCACCGAGTACCAGCAGCGAGTTAGCGGGACGAGTTTGAGGAGCGGCGTTGCGGCGATCGACCTGTCCAAGAGCCAGCCATTTTAGCGATTCGAGGGCTTGGTGTCAGACCAGTCAGTCGCCCGGTCGAGTTGAGTTGGGAGTTCGTGGCGGTGGATGACGCCGCCATGGAGAGAACGGTGGGGGAGAGCGGGTGGAGTGAACGAGCGAGCGAGCGAGCGGCATGATCATGTATTCTAAAGAAGTGCGCTACGACGACGAAGAATGAGATGAAGAAAATCACGGCGGTGGAACGCGACGATGAAGTGAACGATTGAGGCCGGCGACTGAAGTTTTTTTAATCAAGCGACGACGACGTCGGAGACGTGGACGACGCCGACGGCGATGACGATGACGATGGAGAGAAGAAAGTGAGCGATGAAGAACAAGTTAAAGAGATGGTGAAGCAACAGCAGAAGAGAGCGAATGAACGAAAGAATGAAAGTTGAAATTGAACGCATCCGCTTGAGCGCGCGCTGCCTCGCCGCCTGCCTCCTACTCCGAGCACCAGACCAACAGCGACGACAGTGATGACAGTGACGACAGCGACAGCAGCCGAGAAGACGACAAAAACGATGCAAGCGAGCAGAAGACCCGGGATGAATGGCTGCTCGAGGACAGCCAAATGAATGAATGAAGACCACCAAAAGTGATGAAGCGAATGATGCAAATCCGAGCGTGCGAACCCCTGATGGCAAAGACGAATGAAGGCTTGAGCCGCAGGGCGTTGAAAGACTCGTCGCGAATGAAGGAAAGTTGAAAAGATGATCGAGAACTGAAGAACTAACGAACGAACGAACGAACTGACCAAGATGGACAAGAACTGAGCGAGAAATGAACGTGAAAACTGAAGAACTGAACGAAAAAACCTTGCATGTATGCGGAAGACCTCCCGAACAAGTGGGAGCCCGAGAAGAAACTTTAAAGGCGCCGTCGCCTACCACCTCTGAAGCCGAGAGCGAGTAGACGACCTGAACTGGGGCCAGCTGAACTAAACACAACTTCCAATCTACAGTGTTTGCTCTGCAACTCTTGCGCGTTGTCAGCTCTTGTTTTCTCTTTCTCGAGTCTGCTTGCTGATGAAGCGTGTACTAAGCGGAGCTTTGCGGATGAAGAAGGATCGAATTTCGCTGTCGCCAGAGTTTCGAGCGCGCCTTGATTGCTGTCGAGCGCTGCTCGCGGATCAACTGCACCAGATCTTTGATCTCCTGCGCGCGCTGCTCCTTTGCTGCCACTCGCTCTTCTCGTTTTTGAGCCAGTTGCCTCTGCACAGCATCGATCTCTTCGTTCAGAACACGCTCTTCTTCTTGGAACTCTTCCAGCGTCTTGATTTTCTCGTGTATATCTGGACTGCTTGCATTCCGAATACGCCGTTCCAAGTACTTGCCGCCACCTGCCTGCTGACCTGCAACCGTGGCTGCGTCAATCCACTGAAAGCGCGCTTTGATCCGCGTCGCAAGCTCTTCTGGCACGCCGTCGAGGCGGATCTTGACTTCGGCAGCATCCGTTTTCCCCAAGTACAAAAGTCGCGACACGGTGCCGTGTGTGCTCGTGTGCCGGTCTCTCGCTGCCTCCGCCCACGCCGATCGAATTGCCTCAAATCGAGTCTCCTTCGCTCGATCGACATCGAGTTTTACATCTTCAGTGCACCAACAGTTGAGACGCCACTTGATGTTGGGGGTTAGACTAGCGGATGGGATGCTCATGAGGGTCGCATTCGCATCTTCCCCTACATTGCCGCTCTCCTCCACAATATCGTTCTCCTTGCTGTGTGAGCGATTCCTGAACGGACGCACTGATCGCAATGTCTCGGGCACGACGCAACGTGCTTTGTCGATACTTCCTTGGATAATGTAGTACCCACTACTGCTTTTGCTGCTATTCTTCCCATCATCTTCGATCTTATCTTCCAGGTGCGAGTGGCGAGGCAGCTGCATCAAACGGACATCACGCATTGCAAAGGCTTCACTGATGAGCTGCTCGCTTACTGCGTCGATCACCTCAAGTTTCACTGCGAGAGCCTCCACGAGCTCTTCGTCATCGTTACTGTTGCTATTCGGAAGCAGCTTCAGCTGGAAGCTTGTCCAGATCGACTTCTTCGGAGCAACGAGCACATCGCGAAACAGGAGCAAAGGCTTGTTCGCGACATAGAGATCTTCGAACGCTGTCAACTTCATTGGGTGCGGGGACGACGCCTTGAACGTCCAGCTACTGCCGAGCGCCAAGTGCCATTTTCCTTCAGGAACATCATGCCCTTGTGGAGCACAGTCTACAATGACTGTAAACGGATGTGGCGCGGCAGCGTCGTTTATAGGAATCGAAACAACGGTGCAGAGCGAGCTGAGCCTTGTCATTGCACTTGTCTCGTCGTCGACAATCATGATGTGCACGAATGGCACGAGCATCGCGTCCGATACGCGTAGATCGACATGCAGATCAACAAACTGTTGCGGCTTCGACGCTGAGCTGTCTGGCGATGCCGAAGCTTCAGGAGGGGGAGCGAGCTCAATGTTGTGCTTGAATAGGACATTCCACGTGTCCGCGAGCATGACGCGATACTCTCCGTCGCTATCCACGACGTGCAGGCCCTGAACGTTCCGCCAGTACGTTGACGGTTCCTGGAAGTCCACTTTCACGTTCGCTTCGACTTGCAAACCGTAACCGTAGCAGAGACTTTGTTGCGGATGGACCCTGAACACGATGTCTTCTTCACCAGTACCGACAGGCAGCAAGACTCGTGTAGACGTCGTGGTGCTGAGCGGTGGGATCGTGGCGAGAGGAAGTGCTGAACCATGTGTTGTCGATGCGCTAGAAAAGTCCGTCTGGCGCTTGGTGATCTCCTGGCTGAGTACGACGCTGCCATGCGGATCCATGTTCGGCACATATTTTGCCATCTCTATTGCTGACCGAAGTCGTGTATCCTGCGCCTGTGCCGATGAATCAGATGGCTGGATGCGTGTTAGCGTGAACACGACTTCCACTGTGGCGTGTGATAACTGCTGGTGGTGCGGATCACCAGCTTCGGATGGCGCATCGCTCGGAGATTGTTCCTGTGTAGACCTTGGCATCCTGATCAGCACAAGCTGCGTCGCAGGGTTCGAGAACGGGGTCCAGCGCACCACTGGTGCTCGAGTTGGATCCTCGACGCCCGCAGTCTCAGTCTTCGTCGCTGTCCATTGCTGAACAAGCAAGTCGGAGTGGCTGAAAGGCGGATGGACAAGCAAGAACTCCAGACTTTCGCTGGCAATCATTTCCTCGGGGACGCTTCCAGTACCCTTAAGACTCGAAAACTTGACTGCCAAGTTGTCCGAGTCGCCAACGATATCTGTTACGAGCGCAGCTTCACCCGGACACAGCATGGAAGTGCCACGCTCCGATGTACAGCAGACAAGTGCTCGAGGCTTCTGCAGAAACCACACACTTGTGTCACAACGGTGCCAAAACGAGTGCGCTCGAGTACACCAGTGGCTCGGTTCGTACCACAGTAGTTGTCGATGTCGGCAACAATGAAGAAGTGCCGATGCCACCATCTGCATCATTCTGCTGTTCGCCAGCATCGGCCGAGCCGTCAACGCTATCGTCTTCTAGGTGCTCGCCAGGAATGAACTACATCAAGATTCACAATCACACACACATGCATATCGTTCAGAGTCCGGGAAAACTCCCACGTACATCCCTCGCAGTATTCTACACTACGCTCATACCTCCAGCAGCTGCTGTATCAGCTGCGAGTCTCCCATCACAGTCTCACTGCTTTTCGGTTGCCAATGTGTGACTTTCCAGCCAGTTAGCGCAGACACGACTGCGTTCACGAATCGAACTGCACGCGTGCGACTGTTCAGTTCGCTTTTGTCAGGCTTATCAAAGCCGAACAGCCAGTGCACCACTTTCAGCAGCGCCTTGGTGAGCAGCGCTGGCCAAATCTCGCTTTTCATTGAACTCGTGAGGTACAAGATGTTGCCTTTGGCATCGATAGGTAGTCTGTCGTCGATGTCGATGCGCCGCCATTTACCGAGCACAAAGAGCTTGACAGAATACTTGCCGCCAGGATTGTAGATGGGCACACCTGAGGCGTTCTGCGGGTAGATCGCGTGCCATAGGAATGGAGCGCCAGAGTTGTTGTCGTCCGAACCTTCCCAGCGGTCAAACAGCTGCTCAACGATGTGAAAGAGCGCAGCCATGTCGCCGTGCACAACATCGCCGTGCGGTATCTCGGGTTTACTGACTGTATTCGGCGCGATCTCGATTCGAGGCGGTGGGATGACACCCCACGGCGAACTATCGTTGCTGAGCGCATCACCGGCGACACTGCTGTCCTCGTCTTCATCTTGCTCATCATCAACGAGATCATCCGCGTCTACATCCTCCTCTGCGTCAAAGCCTCGTGGCCGTTCGTTTACAATATACGCGATCGCGTCCTCAAATCCCATGTAGACGCGCTCGCGGTGCTGCCTCTCGCGCTCGATTCGCGCTTCTTCAAGCCGCCACTTTGCCAGCTCGTCAATTTCGTCAGCACTCCAGAGCCGCCGGAAGTTTCGTGGGATCTTGTGGTGTGAAGCGAGATCCCCGGTGCCTACTGGATGTGAACTTGTCGGCATGTTGTTGCCGCCAGGATGCAACGTTGTCCCCGATCCATGGCTACTGGTGGACGCTGATCCTGCCAAGTGAAGAGCTCCCCGTGTCCCCATATGATCGTGATGTGGATCAACGTAGAACACCTAGCATTCGGGCAGCGAGCGCACGAAACAAGTGATTCTGCGATAAGATCAGTCAGCTCAGTTTACATGCAGGAGATCGAATTGTCTGCCATACATGCGCGTGCTTCGGCGCCTTCTTCTCCGGCTCTGCTGTGGTCATCTTCTTCGCCGCTGGCACCGCGGGTTTTTTCGCGAGTGGCGCCTTCGGCTCCGGTGCAGCAGGAACTACTGGCGTGGTGGTGGGGTCGACGATCACCGGGAGGAATTGTGATGGTCTCTTCCACGTTACGTCACTCGCAATCTGTGAGTGAATGTCGTGTCAGTCCCGAGAGTGCTGGTCAGTCACGAACGAAGGCAGTTCACACCAGACCTCGTAGACGAGTTCATCGGTGTCTTCGAACGGCGCGTCCGCACTGCACCAGCTCTCGGCCGCTTTCCGCCACAGCATCAGCAGCTGTCAGGCAGTCAGCGTGCAATACCAGCAGGTCAAAGCGGGCGCTCGCACCAAGCGCCGCGGCTGTCGGCCACTCGGGGAAGAGCTCGTGTGGCGTGGTGTGCGGCGTCCATAGCGGCGCCACGCTGTCGCTTGCAGGCAGCAGCGGTGTGGGCAGCGGCGTGCGGGAGGTAGGCGGCGCGGCGCTTGGCGGTGCCAGCGCCGCCTTCTGGCTCGCAGTCGGCGGCTTCTTGGGGGGCATCACGCAAGTGCAGCAGTGGCGCCTTTTGGCAGGCTGCGAAGTCTAGTTTCTGGAATAACCGTGTGTTTACGTCGTCGAGGGTAAAATGCCATAACGCGGTCCTTATTTTTGCAGTGCCGTCCTGTTCTCAGTCGGTGATTCGCAGGCGCAGCGTCATGAGCGCTCCGAGCGCCGCCGCCGAGTGCGTCGCCCGATACATCGCGTGGTGCTGGGCGCGGCGGTTCCTCTCACCACCTGCGCCTCTCTCTCTCTCTCTCTCTCTCTCTCTCTCTCTTGCGTGCTTGCGTGCAGGGCACTCGCACCGAAGCTCGTGCCGGGCTCCAAGGAGCTGCAGGTCACGTGCGCCACTTGGTGCGTCGCCCGTCGCGCTCCTCCCCGACGAATTAACCATACCACCGCGACTAACAACACCTCGGATGGACTGTCGACGGCAGCACGTTCATCAACGCGGCGCATGCGACGGTGTGCGCCATGTGCGGGTACGTTCTCAGTAGCTACTGCCGGGCGACGGAGAGTGATGGTTTACGATGAGGAACCCTAACTGACGGTGTCGCCGGTGGCAGAGCGGAAGTGAAGCCGCCGACCCACGACGTGCAAGCGAATGGACTGTGGAAGTGCGGCGCGTGGTGCGTAGACACGCTTCGTGGTAGTTGGGTGATGATGGACGAGAGGGAGCTGAGGCAAACTCCTCGTATGCAGCTCGACAACGAACCGCAAGGGCGCGAAGGAATGCGTGCGCTGCAAGGTGCCTCTCTTCTCGGTGGTGACGTCGGCGAGCCCGTCGCAGATCTTTTGCCCGCAGTGCGGCTTCCTCAACGATGGTGGGAACCTCACGTGCGTGCAGTGCGACGCCACGATCCGCTCGACGCTCGCGAAGCTCGGCTCGGACCTGCGCGACAGCACCAACTTCCTCGCGCGCGACATGGGGGTCAACATCAACGTCAAGTGCCCGGGCTGCGCCGCCGTCTGCTTCGTGCCGCCAGCCACCGCGTGCCTTCGCTGCGGCACGTGCCACACGTACTTTGCATCGCCGAGCGTCGGTGACGTGACCAACTTTCACGTCTCGCGCCTCGCGTCATCCATCTCGAGTTCCTTAATGGGCCTCTTTACTCCGAAGCAGCAAGAGCAGGCGCAGGTAGAGGAGGTGCCCGTCGGCAAGCTCATTGCGCTCGGCGACAAGCTGCCGCGCTCGCCGCTGCGCGCCGGCCGCACACGCAGCAACAGCGCGAGCTTCCGCAGCTCGGACGGTGGCGCGCTCACACGCCGCGAGCAGAAGCAGCTTGAGGAGGCGGAGCGCGCAAAGGAGTTTGCGCGCCAGGAGCAGGCGTTCGAGAACATGCACTCGGCGAGCTACCCGATGGCGGTGGCGCAGTACTCTCCGTCGAGCACGGGCGCGTCTTCACTCTCTGCGTCGACGCCGGCGCCGTCGGCTGTTCCAGTTACTCAGCCAACGACGAGAGCGAGCACTGGCGGCGGAGCGGCAGGTGGCCATGCGACGCTCTCGGCACCGCAAGATCTGATCAAGGTCGAGGGCGAGATCGTGGAGCTGTGAGTGGTGAACGATAATGACAACGACAATGACGAAGGAGAGCAGCAACAGACAGAAGGGATTGATCATGCAGCCAAGAACAGCGAGCAATGAAGGCGAAGGAAGAAACAAAGTGAACTTATTGAACGGAGGCGAATAAGCGTGCATAAGAGCAGCGCGGCAACAGCCTCGAGACTGCTCCCGAGACTGCGTGGTATGTGGGTGGGCGGGTTCTGAGACGACGACGTCCGAGCTCGCAGACGCCTCAATGCTCAATAACATTACGCGGCGACGCCTTCGTCTTCGACTGCGTGGTTGGCTCCCCCATGCAGCACAGGCCACCATCCCAATAATTTACCACTAGTCTCTCATCTCTTATCTCTCGTCTCACTCCCGTCGCCACCGTCGGTCGAAGTCGCCTCGCTGTCCGTAGTCTGCTCCTGGCGGCGGACGCATGTCCCAACGGCTGCCGCTACGATGCTGCGGCGGTGGAGCCCGATCTCCGTACGACGGCGAGTAGTGCGACCGGAAGTCTCCGTGCGGCGAATACCGGCTCTCATCGCGATACGGCTGAGAGCGGTACTCGCTCGACGGCGACGGCTCGCCCCAGCGCCTCGACGCGTCCCCAGAGTCGACGCTGTGCGAGTGCTGAAGCTTCGGCCGCTTGCTCTGCGCGCTGTAGTGCCGACTCTCGCTATCGTAGTACGCCCCACTGCTGCTGCGTGTATCCGAGCTGCTGTGGCGACGGAGCGTCGGCGCGCCGCCGTCGCTGCCGCCGTAACGTGGCGAGAACGAGTCGCTTCGGCGGTGCGAGTAGCTATGAGGGGTGCTGCTGCTTATGCTGTGACGGCCATAGCTCTCCATGTACGCTGCCTGCTTCTCGGCTTCGCGCTTCTTCTCGATCACTTCGGCGTCCGCGCACACGAAGAAGAGCCTCTCCAGTGTGCGGCACTGCTCCTCGAGAGCCTCCATCGAGCTGGCGAAGAGCGGCTCAGGAAAGAGCTCCGCTGTGCTCAGCTGCGTCAGGTGCTCGAGCAACTCCTCGCGTCGCGCGCCTTGCTCCTCCAGGTTCAGGCGATACTGCTGCACGTGGTCGCGGCTTTTCTCGACGTCCAGATCGAACACATGCGGCTCCATGGCCTCCCACACGATGTCGCCGGCGCTGGCGCCGACCACCTCGAAGCCCTCAGCGGCGTTGTCCGTTTCACTAGTAGTATTTGCAGCCCCCCTGGCTTGGAAGGCCTCGCACGCCTGATGGAAGTTGCTCAGGCTCGACTCGAGCTGGAACATGCGGTCGCTCAGCAGATCGGCGCTGATCGTGGCGCTGCTCAGACTCTGCAGGCGCTGCGTGGTGGCGGCCGTAGCGTCCGACTCGGCGACCTCGGGCATCTCCTCGAGCGCGCGCTCCACTGCCTCGTCGCTCAGCATCTGCTGCAGCGCTGCGTCGCGCTCCGCCGCGAGATCCGGAGTCGCTGTGCCCGCTGACGCCGTCTCCGCTGTCGGGTCTCTGCAGGGAACCAGTGAGTGAACCTCGCTCTCACATCAGCTACCAACACTCCAAAGCGACACGCACTCTGCCGGGCGGCCCGCGCACACGTTCTGCAGCGCCTGCAGCAGCTCCGGTGCCACGACGTGGCGCTGCTTCCAGATGCCGACGACCTTGAGCAGGCACCGCTTGACCTTCTCGTCGCAGCGCTGCATGACGAACTCGGCGATGCCGCGCAGCTCCGGTTCGAAGGCGGCGGCCACGTCGCGCCCGAAGCGCCGCGCGCCCACCTGCATCGCCTCGTTCGCCACGTAGAGCGCCACCACCTGCAGCGTCGCGTCGCCGTCGCGCAGCACGCGTGCCCACACGCTCGCCATGTCGCCGAGGAACGCGCGGTGCTCGAGCATCCAGCGAGACGTGCTCTGGATGCTCTGCTGCGTCACCTTCGCCGTGCGCAGCAGGCGCTCGAGCTGCTCGGGCGAGTAGTCGCCGCCATCGGCGCCAGGTGCGAGACCCATATCCAAGTATTGCAAGTATTGGCTGGGAACACTGGCAAGCTGAGAAAGATGCCGGAAATAAGAGAGGGGGGACTCGGAAATAGTAGGACTGTGACTATTGACAGTGGATGAGAAGCGTGTTATATCGACGGAGGAAACAACATGCTCAGCCGATCGCTGGGAACTTGCACATCGGACACTCGGCCTTGGTCTTGAGCCACGGGTCGATGCAGCGCGGGTGGAAGTGATGGAAACAGCTCAGGAGGCGCACAGGTGACGCGAGCGCGATCGGTGAGAGACAGATCGAACAGTCTGGGGAGTTTGACGCCTGCACCATTTGCTTCCTGGACCATGACACACGAGTTCGAACTCAGCAACACTGTCGGTAACGACAACCGAACAAGCAAGAGAACAGCGAGGAGAACGCACGTAAAAGGAACGAGTGGAAGACGCCGGATCTCCGTCTCAGCAGCGCCACCGTGGCGAACGCTGTCGAGCTGCAGCAAGCGTTCGTAGTCTGCGACCAAAAGTCCCGAGCAGCACGTCATGCCAGCCGCGGTGTGAGGCATTCCACACGTAGCCTTTGCAGTGCACTCAGCAGATATGATCGATCACGAGAGGATGGCGCACCGTCGTCGTCAAAGTCTCGACTACTCGCGAGCAACCCCAGCGTGTCACTGTCGAGCTGGTTGTAGAGCGCTCGACTGACGCGAATCGTTCCCATGTGTGCCTGAGCGCGCTGGCTGCGACGGACTCGTTTGCCCCGAATGCAGTTCTGAAGCAACTCGGCAACCACGCCACCGACGAGCACGAGAACCGGTAGCGCTGGGGTGGTGCAGAGATCACATGAGCATGAATGAACTCGCAGCACGACAACATTGTTGGTATCGTCACACGGCACCTGTGAAGCAGAACGCTGTCCGCTCCCACCACCACCAGAGACCGACGGCAAGCGCGCAGGACGGCAGCGCGACGCCGCATCGGAAGCTGCCGCGCGTGAGACTCATGGTGGCCGTGATTATCGCGAGAACTGGCGGCCCAAGTCTTGTTGGACGGACGGCGCGAACCGATTGTCGAATTGCGAGATCGCGAGATCGTTCGGACGCAAGTGGCCTTCCTTTCGTGGAGGCGTTGAAATGTGTGGTGAGATCGTGAGTGGCAGGTTAGCTGGCTGGTGGTGTGCGCACAAGCTGTTAGTACTGGGGACCAGGAAGCCGGGCAGGCGAGACCATCCCTGAGGTCACCAGGTGGCCTGAGCAGGTCATACATACCGACTTGTGCATGCATGCGTGCATACATGCATATCCGCATGTTGGTACACGAAATGATCCGAAAGGAAGTGTGGCCCACACGTGGGGTCGAAAAAAAAATCGATTTTGTTTTCGAATGCAGAATTCGAGCATTTTTTGGTCGTGAAGTTGGTCGGGTCGCGCTTGTACTAGCTTTGTGTATGGAGAGAAAGGCCACTAGGTGGTGTGACCAGTTGGTCGGCTCCCTTCTCCTCCTCCTTTCTCTCTCTCTCGCACGCACGCACGCACACACGACGACAAACCGCAAGAAGCGCGCTCCAAGGCGAGTGAGCGAGTGAGTACCTACCTACCGAGCAACAAGGCGACCAGCTTCCAGACCTACCTCTCCGCCATGGCCGACAACCGCGAGTACAAGCTGGTGAGCGCGTGCATGCGGACGGGCACAAGGGGGCGGCGCCGTCTCTCCCCCTCTTGACTGCGCGCGCGGGTGGCTGACGTGGCACTTCGGTCGGCAGGTGGTGCTGGGCAGCGGCGGCGTCGGCAAGTCCGCGCTCACGATCCGGCTCGTGACCGACAACTTCCTCGAGGACTACGACCCGACCATCGGTGCGCGCGGTTGCTTGGCGGGATGCAATTCGAGAGAAGCGAAGGCGCTGAGAGCGTGTTCGTGCACATACAGAGGACAGCTACCGCAAGCAGACGGTGATCGACAACCACTCGGCGCTGCTCGACATCCTCGATACGGCCGGGCAGGAGGAGTACACGTCGATGCAGGACCAGTGGATGCGCGAGGGCAAGGGCTTCCTGCTCGTCTACAGCGTCACGAGCCGCAGCACGTTCGACGACATCTCGACCTTCAAGGACAAGATCCTGCGCGCCAAGGACGTCGACAACGTGCCCATGTGCGTTTGCGCTGCTGGTAGCTAGTAGGCGTGGGTCGGGAAGCGCAGCTGACGCTTTTGCTTTGCTCGTGAGTAGCGTGCTCGTCGGCAACAAGTGCGACCTCGAGAGCCAGCGCCAGGTGGCCAAGGGTGAGGGCGAGCAGCTCGCGCGCCGATGGGGCTGCGCGTTCATGGAGACGAGCGCGAAAGAGAGAGTGCGTGGCGTGTGCTGCGTTACGAGCAGCTCTTCGCTCTGTGCGTGGCACACCGTTTCTCACCCTCTTGTGTTCCGGACTGGCAGATAAACAACGAGGACTGCTTCTACCAGGTCGTGCGCGAGATCCGGAAAGCTGAGCGCCCCGTGCGACAAGAGCGCCCCGCCGCTGTGAAGGAGAAGCCCAAGAAGCGCTCCCTCTGCACGATCCTGTAGGCGCCATCCTCTGTCGAGCAGGGAGCCCTCCCTTCCCTATCTCCCAGTTCAGCCCGGGCCACTCGCCCCACCCACTCCGCCTGCTCGCCAGCCAGCGCTGCCGCCGTGTCCGACTCCCGTCCTCGCGCGTTCGTCTGTGTGCGTCGCCGTGCTGAGAAAGAGAGCAAGCGAGCAGGCGGGAGACTTGCTCCTCCTCGCTGCTTCCGCTTGTGCATGTTTTTTTCCTTTGGATATACACTGTCTTCGACCGAACCTGTTCCGTGCTGCATGCACCCCACTCACTGCTTGCTTGCTATCAATCTTGGCAACGTGGTGCACTCCACCAGATAGTCAATCGCCCACATGCAGAACGAACACACTGCGAATGCATGAGTTTGGATTGCCGAAGTAACAACACATCAAGGGGCTCACGTCCACTCTCTGACCCTCTCGCCTTCCGCTCTACGAGACGAACACACCTGGAGCCCCGTTTTCCGCCCAACCGTCTGCTCTCTCTCTCTCTCTCTCTCTCTCTCTCTCTCTCTCGTTCGCGCTCGCGCTTGTCCCCACATGGGCCTCTCTCTTTCTCCCTCTTTCTCTCTCTCTTTCTCTGACGCTGCACTCCAACTGATCTTCCTTGCTACTCTTCTGGTTGGTGCTGATGTTGCTGTTGTCTGTCTGATGTTTCCAAGCGTTGCTCTGCTCACGACGAAATGCCGTTCACGTACCGCACGCGGAAGCTGAGAAGCTGCGCCGGGTCGTTGTCGACGTACTGCGACAGCCACGTGATCATCTCTGCTTCGGACGGCCCAAAGTCGTCCCGGAAGATGCGGAACAGGCGCGGCAGCACGATCTCGCTCGTGCGCTCGTTGATCTCGACGTGGCGCGCGCAATACTTCTCCGCCTGCTCTTCGAGGTCGGTGTCCGTGCGCCCCGGTCGCAGCACCGGCACCTGCTCTGCGGTCGGGATCTTCTCGGAGCAGTCGATCAGCACGAGCAGTGACCGCGGGTCGCGAATGTGGAGCCGGAACTGCAGCTTCGGGTCGTGCGCTTGCAGCTGGCGCTCCCAGTAGTTCGCCGGCGGCTTGCGGTTGCAGCGCAGAATGCCGTGCTTGATGTCGCCGAGCGTGAACTCTAGGCCGCCGATCTGATAGTTCACGTCCTTCTCGAATGCCTTGTACTGCCCCGCGTTCTGCGGCACGCCGAACTCGATCAGCCCGTGCAGCACCATCGTGTTATAAATATTGATGAAGAACGCCTGGCGCTCGTGCTTGGGGAGTGCGCCGAGGTCCACTTTCTGCAGCTTCGCCGACAGTTTCAAGAACCGACGGTACTTGCGGCAGAGTGGCGAGTCGTAGTCCTCCACTTCCGCCTCACCGGCGTTCGGGAGCGGATTGGGCTTCTGGAACCCCGAAGAGATCCCGCGCGGGAACATCTCCGCCGTGTGCAGCTCTGCGATCATCGCGCGCACTTGAAGACAGACCTCCATCGGTCCCTGCGACACTGCGTCGCTGTGGATGTACTTGGCGTTCAGCGCCCCGAACATCTCGTCCACCTGGAACCGCAGGTACGTGTCTGCGCGCGTGACGTCCGGCTCCGACATGTTCTCTGAGGCCACGACGTTGAGCGCTCGCGCCTTGATGAATCGGAGGAGAATGTCCTCTGCAGCCTCGCTTGACTTGCCAAAGTGCTTCTTGAGCGCCGCGACCAAAGTGCTGCCCGCCACACACGACGCGTAGCTCGTAAAGATTCCCGCACGCACGTCGGCGACATCGACCACTGACCGCAGGTCGTCCACGAGAGAGTCGTCTAGTGTCGCCGACCCTTCGCTGTCGATGCGCGCGATGTCAAGGCTGCTGCCCTGGTGGAGTAGCGCAGGCGTCGAGTCCATCGAGACCCCGACGGCAGCAGCGGTGATCGCGGCGCTACTGCGCATGTTGTTTCTGCCTTTCTCCGGGAGAGCTGCTGCTGACTGCGCGTAGTTCATCATCCCGGCGTTGCTAGACGCGTCACTGCGGGACGACACTGGCGACGCCCTCTCGACGTCGCTGCTGTTGCCCGAGTGGTCTGCGGACGGAGGAGAGGGCGCTTCGTTCGGGTTGCGGCGTCGCGCCGCCGGCGACGCCGGAGTCGCCGATGTGGCGTGCTTGGAGGAACCCGCACCGTTGTACAGCGATGGCTGGTGTAGCTTGGCCTCGAGCTCAAGCGCTTCCTGGAACTCGGATACGTGCTGCGAGAGGAACGCTTGGATCGGCGCCTGCACGAACGGGAAGCGGCAGATGTCCTCGATCGACGGGCGCTTGGACGAGTCCTGCTGGAGCATGAGCTGCACGAGCAGGCGCAGCTCGCGCGAGAACGTCGGCTGAATCGGCGGGTACTCGCCCTTGCAGATCTTGGTGAAGATCTCCGGTAGCGTCGACGCCTCGAAGGGTCGCTTGAGCATAATCATCTCGTAGAGGATGCAGCCGAGCGACCAAATGTCCGACTTCTTGCCGTACGGCTCGCCGCGGCAGATCTCGGGCGACATGCTCTCAGGCGTGCCGCACGCCGTGTTGGCCGTGTCGTCACCCGCGAGTGCCTTAGAGATGCCGAAGTCGCCGAGCTTGACAACGTTCTTGCGCGTGAGGAAGACGTTCTGCGCCTTGAGGTCGCGATGCAGCACGTTCTTGCCGTGGATGTACGCGACCGCGAGCACGAGTTGCGCGAACCAGCTGACGATCACGGCCTCCGGGAACGGCCCCATCTTCTCGCGCGCGCGCATCTTGACGAGCTGGCGCAGGTTGCCGCCGTCCGAGTATTCCATCACGATATTGAGCTCATCGTCGAACATGAAGTGGTCGTAGAAGCGCACGATGTTGACGTGGTAGAGCGACTTGAGCAGGATGACCTCGTTGTCCGCCTGCTTGCGCCCGTTCTCGCTGATCTGCGCGGTGCGCACCCGCTTGATGGCGACGACCGCGCCGTCCACCTTGCGACGCGCGAGCACCACGGTGCCGTGCGTACCCTTGCCGATCGTGCGCAGCACCTCGACGTCTTGCCACATGGACGCCTTGGGCGCACTCGCGCTTGAGGTCGCGTCGGCGTGCTGCTCGAGGCGGCGACTGAGCCACACGTGACGCACGAGTGTCTTCGCGGTGTTCACTTGGATCGGCTTGATCAGGTAGTCTTTCGCGCCCTTGCTGAGACAGGACGTGACGACGTCCATGCCTTCGTTGCTTGAGGCCATGACGACCGGGATGTGGCCGAGCGTGGCCGAGTGCTTCTGGAGCTCCTCGAGCAGCTCGAGGCCGTTCATGACCGGGAGCATCATGTCGCAGAGCACGAGGTCGAAGCGCCCGTGGTTGTTGAGCAGCAGCTCGAGCGCCAGCTTGCCGTTCTCGACTGCGACCACCGAGTAGCGGCATGACTTGAGGATGTCGATGGTCGCCATGCGCGTGAACTCGTCGTCCTCGACGACGAGCACCGAGACGTCCGCCGGGTCCATGGCTGTGGTTGCGTGGTGGTAGCTGTAGCTGTAGTGGTACGAGAGAGGGTACGAGAGTACTGGCGGAGGAAGGACGACCAGACGCGCGCGCGGGGCGCTTTACACGCACGCGGGGCTTCTCACAGTCGACAGTCGAGCGTGAATGACCATTTTTTAATGCCCGCACTTAAATGCGATTTTCTAACGGAAGAGAGAAGAAAAGTCGGCAATCGCACTTTAGCCGGAAGTGGCGTCAGTCGCACTTTAGCGGGAGATGGCTGACGCTTGCGCTTCGACAAAGTACGAGGCACATCTGCACACACCAGCTCTCGCTCGCCATTGGAGGTTACCGAAGACTAACCCTAGAGCTGCTCTCTGCATGATTCCAATCTTGTCAACAGGAGGTCGGAGACCTAACAACTGCCTAACACTGCTCTCCAAGATACGAAAGAGTCCGCTTGCTCGCTCGCATCGATCTCTCTCGCCAATGACACCACGCCCGCTCGCTCAAGGTCGGCGCGCGACTTCCTACGAGACGCCTGGTCTGGAGACTGTCGGTATCTTCGTGAGTGCACGAGCGCAGATTCCGCCTTGCCTTTCAACGTGGAGGAGACGCAGCTGACGTCGAAGGGTGGAGACCGCGCTCTCGTCTAGATATCCGCAAGATGGGGTGGCGTGAAGATCGAGGAGGCTGGCTGAGCGCTCTCAATTGCCATTGCACACGTGTATTCATGCATCCCTGACGACACGGTGTGCAGCGCCCAGATCTCCGGCGCGTGCTCGACCTTCGCGATGTGGCCAAAGGCATACCGCATCGTGGAGCCCATGTGTGAGCTCGCTCTAGTGCCCAACTGCAACATGAAGTTTGCTGTCTCGGTGCGCGTTGTGCGTGATGAGCAGATTGAGGCTGCCTGCGTGACTGCACGTGCGCGCAGAGAGCGTCGCTGTGAGCGCCACCTAGTCGAGTAGTTCCTGGAGACTTGGGCAATTGATGAACTTGATCATCTTCGAATGCATGAGCGCGGGCGACTTGCGCTCAATGTGGCGGCACGCGTCGCGCCTGAACACCGAGTCGCTGATCAAGACGAAGTCGACGGGGCGCTGCGGCTGCCGGTGTACGCAGAGCACGTCGAAGGTCGCGAGCTTCCACACTTCGGAGTTGTTCTCACCGGGCACGTGTAAGTGGAACCACTCATGCGCGGCGCACGTGTCGACCCACTGCAGCGTGGCGGCAGCCATTCTGATTTGACCGCAATGGCGCCGTCAGCATCCGTTCGTGGTACTGCAGGAGAGATTTGTCTGCTCCATCGAGTGCAAGTGGCGCGCCCTGCAGGAGAAGAAGAGCGTCGTGCAGAGCTTGCAAGGGCACGAGAGACTTGCGCGGCAATGAGATTGAGCCCATTGGAAGCGACTCTTGCTGCTGTGTCACAAGCTGCGTGTGACGTGTGTACGTGTCTGTGTGTGACACACTAAAACGAGGAGCCAGTTTTGCAATCCTGAATGCCCTTGCCATTGGAGGTTAACGAAGACTAACCCTAGAGCTGCGTTCAACTATAAAAAGCTTCTCTCCTTCAGTGACTTCAAATTTGTATTGGATTTTTAAAACTGAACCAGGTTGAAGTTTGCAAACTGCACGCGCGCACGCGCTGAAGTGGCGCTCGTCCTCGAGCACTCTGCTGCTTGCTAGCCAGAAGTGCGGTGGAGCCATGTTTAGAGTGCACTTTGGCTTGCTTCTACCATTTAGCCTCGCTTGTGAGAAAGGAAGGAAGAAAGGAGGGGGGACAAGTGCTTTAAGAGGCCGCACCGCAAACTTGTGTTCCAACATGCTCACAAGCTCAAAACGGCGTGCACAATGAAATGGAGCGGAAGGAGAAAATCGCGCGCGCACGCCAGATGAGCCTCCAACTTGTGCTCGCAATGAAGCAGGAGGAGAAAATCGCGCACGATCTCAAGATACGAGATCGAAACCGTCCGTGGCTCATTGTTCTGACCGTTATTGAGACTGTTCTGGAAAGTCGGAAGTTACGCTGTTGGCGAGGTTTGGATTTGAGCCAAGTCGTACATTTAAGGTGGTGACGTAGGTGTGTACATGCTGTTCCGCAGGCTAGGACAATTGGATTACCCCATCTGCGTTTAAAGCGCTGGGGAGAGAAGACAAAGGGATGCTTGCTGGCATTTTCAATGTACAGTACATTGAGTTCAACGTTTATCAAAATCGAGTTCGAAAAGCTCGATTTCCGAGCAGCCGAGCTTCGACTCGAAAAGCTCAATCATTGTTGAATTTGCCAGCCCGTGGTCATCTCCTTCTCCCAGTCCACCACTCGCTCGCTCACTCACGCTCCCCGACCAAGCCGACGCCGCCGACCGTCTCCGCGAACTCGCCTCACGGTCCGCCATTCGTCGTCGACTTCTTCGACTTCTTCTTCCCCCTTACAAGCGGCGCAATCACCGCCTGTTTTCTGCCCGACCCGCGCAAGCTGTCGGACGCCGAGCTTTCGTCATCGAGTGTGTCGCGGATCCTCCACCGACGCAATCGTCGCTGTTCCTGATCGAGTGTTGGTCGAAGAAAGTGAACCCGCACAAGCCACGCCACTTGCTGATCTGCTCGCGCACACGCACATTCTGCGTTCCTCTTCCGTAGCTTCTGCGACTTCTTCTTCCTGCTCTCAAGTACCAGTCACCAGCAACTAAACGTACATCATAATGAGCGCGACTGTTGCCCAGTACCCGGTGGAGCCGCACGCCACGCGCGCGCGTCTGCATGACGACGTGTCGGCTGCGAAGAAGCACCTGCAGCACGCGCAGGTGCGCGCGGCGTCCGCCGTGGTGGCGCCGACGCCCGTGCCTGTGCGCGCGCTGCACAAGCCGACCGCCCCAACCGACCCTGTTGGCACGGAGGAGCGTGTAGCGCTCGTGCTTGACATGGACGAGTGTCTCGTGCACAGCAAGTTCGTGAACGAGGTGGAATACCGCCAGAGCGAGTACCGCCCGAGCGAGCTCAAGCAGTATGCCGACACGTTCGAGATTGAGATGGACGACGGCGAGCGCGCGGTGGTGTACAAGCGGCCGGGGCTCGACCGGTTCCTCGAGGAGGCGAGCAAGCACTTTGACGTGTACGTGTTCACGGCGGGGCTCGAGGCGTACGGCAAGCCGATCCTGGATGAGCTGGACCCGAAGGGCACGCTGTTCGCCGGCCGCTTCTTCCGCGAGTCGTGCCAGCAGCGCAAGGGCATGTTCTTGAAGGACCTGCGCGTCGTGCGCAAGGACCTGTCCAAGGTCATTCTCGTCGACAACAACCCGGTGTCGTTCCTGCTGCAGCCGAGCAATGGCGTTCCAGTGCCGAGCTTCTACGACGACGCGAGCGACCGCACGCTCGAGTCGCTCACGAAGGTGCTGGCGAGTCTGCGCGAGCTGGACGACGTGCGTCCGCGGCTCCATCAGCTTTTCCGCCTCGCCGACCTGCTCTCGGAGCACCAACGCATGATCCTGTCGTGAACCGGTCGTTTATCCATCCGTCCGTCCGTCGCTCTCCGTGGAAGTGTAAAGAAGCGTCGAGTGTTAGTGGAGACGACAGTGACGACCGAGAGTCAGCCAGCCGCCTGTGATCATTCGAGTACAATAGTTCCAAGACCAACCAGCCGCCAGCATGAAGCGGCCGACATTGTCGCGGGAAGAGCAAGCTTCGAGCTCCGCGAGCAAGAAAGAACGTGCGCCTGTCAATTATGTATAAGCTGCCTGCCTGCTTGCCTGCCTACCAAGCCAGCGCGCGCAACCAGCCAGCCAGCCTTCGTATCAGTAGACCGACTCCGGCAGCACCGTACCAGTAGCCATGTTCGTACTTTTAGTTTTGCTAGCGTGCACCGTATCCTTCAAAGGCACACCTTTGACAATCTTTGCGTCACCACGGTTGCTTCGCGCTGCAATCAATCAATCGCTCCAACTACTTGAAGACGCGCGCGTGGCGCGTGCCCACAAAGACGCGCGCGTGTGGTTTCCTCGTGTCTTTGCCATAAGAGGCTAATTACAACTAGCCTTCGAGCTGCTCTACGCCAATCCGGAACCTTTAGGTCAACTAGATATCATCGCCATCGACGTGACGATCAACGTGTGCGCGATGCACGGAATCACACAGCGCACGCAGACACTCGGGGGCTGTTCGATGCTGGGATGATTCCAAGCGCCAGAGACAATCTCGACACCGCATCAACGCACCTTCAAGGGCCTCAGTCCAAACCAAGCACACAATAAGCACAGATCCACTAGGATCTAAGACGCGAGAGAGATCCTGGTTCCGGCTTTGGGACAAGAATCGCAACACCCGAGCTTCTTTCTGCGCTTTGATGCCAGACATCTTAAGTCACACTCGCTGCGATTCACATCAGTCGATCGATACAAGCTCTCCGATCTCGCTCGCGCGGATCAACAGTTCGGCGGTTTGTTCGAGGTTGATATGCGTGAGCAGCAACCTTGTTTTTGCAGGATGTGAGGTGTCGTTCGAGTTCGGGTGGGCCCACAGAGGCGGCAACCATGACTATCCATCAAACAGTCGGTGCCAAGCGACATTGGCATAGCAAGGATGAGAGACAGAGAAGGCAGGAGAGAGAATCGCTCGCACAGCCTCTCGATCATCCAAGCGTTTGCTTACTCGCCGTGTATTGCTCACCGACGCAAAGCGGTGTGAGCTCCATTGAGGTTTCAGTCTGGCAATGATACAGAGTTCACATCGGTCGGCAAAGTCAAGAGCCCAGGACAGGTTATGGTGAGGTTACGGCGCGGTTACACGTAAGCACTTTATCGCATCAGCATTTTTTGTTAGCCAAGGTCTTTTGTTGGAATATGTCGCTGCGACTGGCGTCGCGCCGAGGCGCCGCAGGAGCGGCGGTGGCGGCCGAGCTCCCGGACGCACAGAGCGTTTCTGTGGCCGACATCCGCGTGCGCAAGTGGACGAAGCAGCTCAAGACCGTTGGCCACCTCACGATCCTCAAGTGGGTGCCAGGTGCGTGCGTCGCCGATTTGTGACAACAGGTGTTGCAAATGAACTGCATGGTGACTTATTTGTAACACGCGTGGCTGGTGTTGGCTGCGGTGCATGCAGACCAAGAAGTGCGTTGCTGTCTGCTGGTGCTGCGTCTAGAAGCCTGCACGTGCATGCGTCTTCAATATGTAACACTCTGCGCTCGTCTCGTATGTTGCGCGACGCGACCTGCTCTGCCGCTCTAGAATCCGACGCTCGCGCTGCAGAAAGGAGCGCCCAAGAAGACGAAAGGTGCGTGCGGTCGCTCGATCCGTCTCCTCGTCATGCTTCATAAGCATTTTAGTCTAATCGTGAGGCGCTGCAGGCGGCCGGAAGCGCGCGCAGACGGGCGAAGTCGGTCGCATGACGCGCAGCGTGCGCCAGCACCTCGACGCGCCACTCGAGCTGCTGAACGAGTTCCCGATGGCTCGCGTACGTTCCATGGCTCCCAGCTCGCTATCCGCAGCTTTGAGCTCACTCTACTTCACTGTAATCCTGTCTGGTTCTGAACTACCAGAACAACCAGCTCAAGCCTCTTCCAGCAACCACCACCGTTGCGCCAACACCAACATTGCTGGAGGCTTCCGCAGACTTCGCACTAAGTGCACAGCCGTCCACTGTTGAGTCTGGGAAGGGGGGCGAGCAGCAACCCCAGACGGCGGAAGCCACTGCGCCTGCTGTGGCGACAGCGCCGAGTGTCCACTCCGGTTCTCATGGCAACGACCCGCTGCTCGCTTCTGCGGTGCAGTCCGATGAGCAGCTGGAGATGGCGCTGGACGACCTGCCGATGCTCGACTCGGACGAGGATCTGCCGTTCGACAGCCTCCTGGAGGACCAGGTGCCCGCTGTATCGCCAGCTGGCGGTGCTCTGCAAGCGAACGAGGCGGCTGCAGCGTCTACCAGCGAGCCAAGCGCGACGGCAATGGGAACTGGAAAACACCAGCCTGTCAGCGCGGCAACAGCAGTCGACGTGGCGGCGCCAGAGCTGTCGCCAGTGTCGGCTACCGAGTCGACGGAGAACACAGCCGAGAGCACCGCCGAGGGCGACGACGACGACGCATCCAACAGCTCGTCCGGGAGTGACGACGACGACGACGACGGCAACGGGTCGGCGATCTCGGGCTCCCCGATGCCGTCGCCGTCGCCTCAGACGTCGCCAATGCTGTCCCGGTCTCCTTCCCCGTAGACGAGATACAGTGCGGTGATTGCTGCCAACGAGGATCGCGAGAATTGTAGGAGGGAGCGTAAAGAGGATCTGTATATGAACCCACAATGGGTTATTTGCGCAGAAGGTGTCGCGCCAACTCCTGGAGCTCCCGCATCGCGGTGTCCTGTGCGAGCCAAAGTTGAGCTTCCACCTGCTTGTGCGCCTTCACACAGCAGACAGACGTACAGACAGACGTACAGGCTCGGCGTGGCGAGGGTTGTGGCGGAGAAGATACCTGGCGAGGTGATCGAGCGGTTTGATCGGAAGCACGTGCTGCTCGCCGTCGCGCTCGCGTCGCTGGTTCTCGTTCACTGCCTTGAGCAAATGGATGATCCCTGACAAGGAAAGAGACGCGTTGACAAAGAGTTCAATAGTTGCGAGCTGATCATGCGCACAGCGGCGATGCGAGCATGCGAGCACCTGGGACGAGCACAGGCACAAGGTGCTCGACCACAGGCTCGAGCTCCTTCACGTCGGTGACGCCGTTATTGCGCAGCTGCGCGATGAGCGCTTGCAGGAACTCTCGCGACGCAGCAGCAGCTTCCGTCATTGTAGCGTGGGGTGACGCGGCGGTGGTATCGATTGTTGGGGGAATCGTTATCAATTTGCCAGACACAGCTATATCCGCTACTCCGACCTCTGGCGCGCACATCTCCAGAAAGCTGGGAGAGAGAACGAGAAGGTCAAGAAATATGTGATCGCGACGCAGTTGGTTGCTTGTTGATGTGATCGGCGACAGCAGACAGCATTTACCACCGCCTAAGGTCCCTCATGTTCAACCGCGAAAGTCTCGGGCCTCGCTTACGGCGCTTGTATCGCTGGCGCTACCTCTACTGTCTTGATGAGCGGCATGACTTGTAGGATTGGCACGACCCGCGATATGTTTGTATTCTTTTGGTTACTTCTGGAGCGTTGCATACTGTCGTACTTTCACTTTGCATTCATTGCACGCACTCGAAATCGTGGAGCATGTTCGCGTGATGGCTCCGAGACGCACAATGATCTTATCAAGGAAGAATACACAAAGCAAGTGTGTACCAAGTAGGAGCGCGTGGGCGGGTGCCGGGAAAGCACGGAGACCCCGCAGACGCTCGACGTCGACGATTCGCCCAGCCTTGCGCTTGGACTCCTACCGGGTCCGTGCATGGCGACTTGCATTTCGCTCGTTGGGAGAAGTCGAATCGATTGCGAACTCATGCGCGCTCTGCGTTTTAACAATACTTTTGTGAGGTGAATCGCTTCTGATTGGCTCACAAGGCATCTCGTGCTCATAGCGGTTCGCTCACTGCTTGCTCCGTGGTCCTGCTCCACGATGGCTGCGCGGATCTCAGTACGTTGCCACTGATGTACGCTATGAAGGATACGCCGACGAAGGCAAATGCAGCGAAAGCTCACAGCGCATTTGCTGCTCTAGGTGACTGCAGAGGTGCTGGGCACGGGCTCCGATGGCACCGAGCCGTCCGTGGTCTTCTCGGTGCAGCGCCATGGCGTATACAGCGCCGACGTGACGCTGCTCAAGCGCTACCTCTTCAACTGCGGCGAGGGCACGCAGCGGCTATGCGGCGAGAACGGCGTGAAGCTCGCGTCGCTCGACTCGGTCTTCTTCACGCGTTTCGATGTCGAGGTGCGTTCAGCACGCTAGAGCGCCGACACCATGTGCTTACAGGGCTTTAGGCTTACACTGCTCTTGCGAATGGCCGAGGGCACATATGCAGTCGGTGAGTGGCGTCCCGGGATTGATCTTTTCGCTGAGCACGTGTGGAGCCGCGAGTCTGCGCCTTCACGGACCGGTAGGACTTCGCGCTTTCCTCGTCGCGATCCAGAGCTTCGTGCGGCGCAAATACCCTCAAATCACTTGTATAGAAACTGGCGCTGCCAGTACGGATGATAGCGGCGGCGTAAAGCAGCAGCGCCGCCAAGAAGGAGGTTCCCATGAGCAACAAGCAAGCTTCGACTTCAAGACGTGGAGTCCAGAGGACGATCTGTCGGACCAGCACATGCGCATCTTTCCAGTCGTGCTCGACGCACACGCTGCCAGTAACAGCACGTCCAGCAGCACGAGTAGCACTGCGTGTATTCTCTGTCGTCATGGAGACACAGTCAAGCGCAGCAAACTAGTGCTTGGCCAGTTCGCCAAACCACCTGGAAGAGTCGTACGCGACCGAGAAGACGACGACGCGGACTCTCACTTCCGTATGTGGCTTCTTCGCTTCTACACGGCGAAGGTCCCCGACAAAGTGCCCTACATTGATGTGATCATGAATCGGTATCGCGGACGTCTTGACGATCTGAAGGCACAACTGTGTGTGAAGTATGGTGGGCTTGATGATGACGATAGTGTCGAAGTTGTCGATTCCAGCAATCATACACTCACTACCAGCAACTCAAGTGACTCGAGCGAGGACAGTGATAGTGATCATGATTGTAGCAGCGCCAATACTACACCAGAAACCTTCCGAGAGCTCTCGATGAGCAGGGAGTGGCTGCTCAAGTTCTATCGCCAGTACCAGCCGGAGAAGCTGCTGCACGTCGACAAGGTGCTCAAGCAGTTCAGCGGTCGAGAAGACACACTCAAGCGAATGCTCCTCGCAAAGTACTGTAGCGCGCCGACGGCAGACGTAGGCGGGTCACGTATGCAAGACGAAGGTTCACTCAAGCGAAGAAAGCTCGAGAGTGCAGCGAGCACCACACTTACAGACACTACTCCAGCAACCACTGAGCCTCTGAAGGGATCAAAAGAGCCTCCGAAGGTGTATGTGAGCCCGCAGACAAGCGGTGAAGCTCCAGCACCCACCTCCAGCGCAGCAACCTCCTCGCTGTGCTACATCATGAAGTACGTCTTGGTTTGCACAAGTCAGGGTAGCGATCGGCGGATGCTTCACTCACTTGCATCTCTATGCGTTCACCTCGCAGGTTCCAGCACGATCTTCATTCTGTTGTGTGGATCGTCGACTGTCGAGCCGCTGCTTGCATCGAAAGTCTCACTGTGCAGTTTCAAGCCGATGCGTGCACCGACCACGCGCCAGTGCTCGTCGTGCACTTTTCTCCGCTTGCTGTTCTGCTGGACGCCAGGTACACACGGCGATGTCCTCTCTTGTTGTCTCTGGGTCAGATGTCTGTTGGCAGAGTTTGCTCACCAAGTGTTGTTGCGGTGCCTGCTTTCTGTAGGTATCAGATGTGGATGCGGTCGCTCGGGACAGCGCAACAGCTCGCGTTTGACGGACGCTCGCTGCAGACAGTCGAGAACGGTGTCTTCAGCTGGGTCTTTCGAGCGTCGGCCAAACACACTCTCGAGCAGCAGCAGCATGCGGCAGTGGGATCGAAGGATGCACCACAGTTGTGGAACAACCTCTCCGTCTTTCTTAAAGAGCAGCAAGCGTGTGCAGCTCAAGCGATTAGTATCAGCAACAGCAGCAAGAACTGTTCACAACGAAGATTTATCTGGAGACTCGATTCCTCTGACACCGAAGTGCACATTGCACAGAGCAAACTGCGGTTCGAGCTGGTTCGCGACAGTGCGGAACGCGTGAGGTGCGATTTCGAACGCACGGGGTGGAGACTCCAGGAGAAGAATGAAGAGGACGCGTCAGCGACACCAAGCGAGGAAAGTTCGTCGTCCTTGGTTCCTCTTTCTCACAACTGCACCCAGCAGCGTGACAACGCACTACAGCTGATCATCTTGGGAACAGGGAGTGCCGCGCCGTCGAAGCTGCGTGGGAGCACCGCCATGTACCTAGAGCTTCCACGATCCCTCGCGCCTGCTTCCCAGACCTCTCATGATGGCGACAAGGTGACAGCTCCAGATGCACTGCTGATCGACTGCGGTGAGGGCACCTTCGGGCAGCTGTGGCGCCAGTTTGGGGACGAGACTGCGGCGCGTATCGGCTCGTTGCGCTGCATCTGGATCTCACACAGCCACGCGGACCACCAGTGTGGACTCGTGCGCGTACTCTACGAGTATGTTCGGTTCCACGCACGAAGAGAAGCAGCAGCACGGGATCGGCGTATACTCCTCGATCGCCAAGCTCTGGTCGTGGTCGCGCCGCTGTCTGTGATCTCGTACGCGCGCAGTTGGATGCGCCACATCGCAGAAACAAACGGCATCGCTGAGAGCAACACGGGCGTCACGTTCGCTAGCTGCCGAGAGTTCAACGACCGTCGCCACCCGCTACGAGCCGAGCTGCTGGCGCAGATTGGATCGGTAGTGGCGCAGCTCACGAGCGTTCCCGTGCATCATTGTTACGACGCGTACGGCCTCGTGGTGGAGCTGCGCGACCGCCGCAAGATCGTGTACTCGGGCGACACGCGACCGTGCAACGCGCTCGTGGCCGCAGGTGTGATATCGAGCCGCGCCTGGCGCGACAACTCTCGTATACTAACGCCACTCTGCTTGCTGTGCATGCGTTTCGTTGTCAGGGGCACCGGCAGCGCTGCTGATCCACGAAGCCACCTTCGATGACGCTCTCGCGGACGATGCGGTCGCGAAGCGGCACAGCACAGTGAGCGAGGCGCTGGCCGTCGCGCGGCAGATGCGTGCGCGTGAAGTGGTGCTCACGCACTTCAGTCAGCGGTACCCGAAGCTCCCGCCGCCCTTGGCGCCGAACGGGACCGACGCGGCGTCGTCGTCAGCGCTGGCGGTGCACTGCGCGTCTGATGGCTTCGTCTACTATGTTTGATCAAGCATAGACACCAGACTGCAGCGGGCAGGACTCGGCGGTGTCGGCGCACGTATAGAGTAGCGGGGATACCGATCTTGTCTTCAACACCTTCGACACACCTCGCAGTGTGATACTGAAGCTCGCCTGATGCTGCGAACGGTGTTTGCCTTGCTTTTGTTCCTGGAATCTACGACGGCGGGAAAACCCACTATGTGTGCTTTTGTCTCCTATTTCGAAAATTCAACTTTGACGTGTTTATGCTCGAAATAGGCACTTCTGACGGAAGTAATGTTCGTTTATGTGAGGAATGTCGTCCACGCTGCTAAAATAGTGCAAGTCGCTGACTCAAAAGGCTTGAAACAGGTCGAGCGCCCTCATTTGGATTCCGTTGAATGCGAATCGCACTCGAATCACATTCAGAAGCAGTTTGACGAGGGCACACTTCCTGTTCAGAACTAAATGACACATCGAATTGACCTATTCGAGCGCAATACTGTCCCAAATCCCTGTTCGAAGCGTTAGTCACACCCGAAATGCCTATTCCAAGACTTCCTAGCATGCTAGAATAGGGTACGCCGCACAGCACAGACAATGCTAGCCACCAGCAGTTCCACCCGTCATCTGCGGCGCCCAGTTCCCGAACCGCCCGCGTCTGCAGCAACGCCAGCAGCACCACCAACCGCAGCACAGCAGACATGGGCCAGAACGAGCGTATGTGGTCGCAGGACCGGCGCATCTCGCAGTGCGATTCGCCGCCGCCGCTGCTCAGCGCGCTGCAGCGCGGCCAGCGCGCCGAGGCGCCGATCTACAAGTTCGTGCTCACGGGTGGGCCGTGCGCGGGCAAAACCACGAGCCTTGACCGCCTCTCGACCTACTTCCGGTGCGCTTCGTTGGGACGTGCCAGTTACTTACTATGCATCCGATGTAGGCACTCAACCTTGCAACGCCATGGCGATGATGATGCTTGAAAATGATGCAGCGACCGCGGCTTCCGCGTGTACGTGGTACCCGAGGCCTCGACGCTGCTGCAGACCGGCGGCGCCTTCTTCCTGTACGCTGTGTATGGCTGAGATGGGGAGCAGAAGAGAGAGAAAAAGTACTTCTTCTCATGCAGACCCCACCGTGCAGGGACCTGAAGGAGGCCGACATCCTCAACTTCCAGTGGCAGATCCTCAAGCTGCAGATGTCGCTCGAGGACTCGTTCTACTCGCTCGCGCAGGACAGCGGCAAGCCGTGCGTGATCTTGTGCGACCGCGGCGTCATGGACGGCTCGGCGTACATGACCCCGGAGCAGTGGGAGGAACTCAAGGCGCAGCACGACCTGGACACGGTCACGCTGCGCGACACGCGCTACATCGCGATTTTCCACCTCGTCACCGCCGCCGCGGGCGCCGAGAAGTTCTACTCGCTCGACAACAATGGCATCCGCATCGAGAACATCGACCAGGCGCGCGAGATCGATGCGCGCACGTGCCGCGCCTGGATCGGCCACCCCAAGCTCTACGTCTTCGGTGCGTGCGTCTCGGAGTCTTTTGTGTGGGTGGCGACGCCGGCGTTAACGGTATCGCAAACTGTTGGCTGCTGCTGCCACCAGACAACTCGACGGGCTTCGAGGGCAAGATGCAACGGCTCGTGGACACGGCGGCAGGACTCTGCGGCGTCCCCACGACACTCAAGGTGCGTGCGTGCGTGTGCATGTACACCGCGCATGGTCGCTACATGGCGGCCGCTCTGACGCTTTTTGTGCGCAGGCGTCGCGCAAGTTCCTGCTGGCGAAGGCACCCGAGTCGCGCGACATCCCGTTCCACCACGAAGACTTTGAGGTTGAGAAAGTTTACCTCACGCCCGAGTCCGCCGGTGAGCGCGTGGGTTAGGTTGATAGGTCGTAGGACGAGAGGAAAGCGCTTGCGCTCATGGTTGCATTTATTCGGCAGAAACGAGCAAGGACTACTCGTTCGTGCGGTGTCGCTCGCAGTACGGCATCCCGGCGTACGGCATGACGACCGTGCGCTACCTCCAGACAGGCGACGCGTACGTATTTTTTGTTCTTGCTGTGTGCGATGCGGTCGTGATCGGCCCTCTAATATCGCGTTCTTTTGCTGCTATGATATGCAGTGTCCACCTCAAGCGCATCCTGAGCGCGCGCGAGTACTCGTACGCCGTGCGGCATCGCAACGACCCCAGCCGCGAAGTCATCAAGCAGCAGCGCATCTGCTTCTTGTACGACAACCAGTCGTTTCAGATTCATGTCTACAAGGAGCCGAGCGCGATGGCCGGTCGCGCCGTGCTGCACGTGCAGGCGTCCGGGGACAACAGCGAGTCCATCAGCCTCCCGTCGTTCCTCACCATCGAGCGTGAGATCGTGGACGAGAGCGTCTCGGCGTACAACGTGTCGCTGAAGGATGCGGCCGACAGCAGCAGCGTCGCGACGGCGGCCGCGGCGGCAGGAGGAGGGGGTTCGACCGCTGCGGCGGTTGCTGCCTCCAAGTAGAACAAATGCATGTTCATGTCGCCAGCTGCAGCATCAGCAGTAGCAGCGCCGAGACACGCGAGACTGACGAGTTTCGAATACACGGAACCAGTTTGACACTGTGGGCGATGTCGACGGTGGTAGCTACTTCCTGCCCTTGGCACCTTTGGGGCTCTTCTCGGCGTCCAGGCGCTCGCGGTGCTTCTTGTCCATCGCCTCGATCTCCAAGAGTCTACGCACGTCCGCCTCGGCGCACACGCGAGCGCGGTCCCACTCCTCCCGCTCCCGGATCTCGGCGCGCTGCTTCGCGTTCGCTTCATGCCACGCCAAGTCGGCCTGCTGCTTCGCTTGCTTCGCCTGCTCTGCTCGCGTCGTCTCAGCGCGCTCCTTCATCTCGCAATAAAGATCCGCGCTCTTGCTCTGCGTCGCTTCCATGCGCTGCTGGTTGCGCCGGAGGTGGCTCGAGAACAGCGCGACGTCGTTCTGCAGCAGCGAGTTGCCGCCGACCTCGAGGGAGATGATCGACGCGTTCTTCGCGAACGCCTGCGCGAGCGCTCGCCCGACTTCGTAGCTCATCTGGGTGTTGAACAAGTTGAGCGAAGTGAGACTCGTGCTTGAGGTGATGGCGGCTGCGAAGGCTTCAATGTTGCTGCCGGCACTGCTGTGTGAAGCGGCAGCGGAGCTCCCATCGGTGCTACGGCTCATTGGAGGATTTTTGGTGAGCAACATCACCGGGTTCGATTCAAGCACCACCGTCGCGAGTACCGCATTGACGAGCAGAGCACGGCCGATCGCGCCAAGCGACTGATGGGCGAGCTCGTTGAAGCTGAGATCTAGCGCCTGCAACGTTTTGTTCCGCTCGAGCATCCGCTCGAGTGAATCAGCGATCGCATCGCCGAGCTTGTTGTTTGCGAGATCGAGTGTCAGCACGTTCGTGTTGCTGCGCATGGCGCGCAGCAGCCCGCAGCACGCTAACGGCGAGAGTCCCCGCACCACGAGGCGTTTCGGCGCGATACTCTGAACAATCTGCGCCACGTGAAGCAGCATAGGCAGCACGAATAAGCGCAGTTAGAACACGCTACTGTCCAGCGCAGTGCCTCTCCCTGATCACGCGCCTGTCTCTCGATGGCGTGGATCTTGGGCTCGCGCTCCAGCGCCGCCTGCTCCAGCGCCTCGAGTTCTCGCCCGGCGCTCCTGTATTCTTCGCGGCGACGCTCGTCCTCAAGCCGCTGCTCATACATCGCGAGCTCATGTTGCGCCGCGTCGAACTCTTCATCGTACTTGACTTGCAGCGCCGCCACGCGCGAGTGGGTGTCGCCTCCCAGCACGCCATAGCGAGTACACTGGGATCGATGTGAGTAGGAGTCGCGGTTAAAGGTTGCGAGTATCTCGAGGGCTGCGTCTGTCCGCCAGCTGCCCACACACCTCTGCCTGGAGCTCCTCTACCGGAAGCTCGTTCGCCTGTCGCCTGGCGATCGCCGCCGGCGGCGCCGCTGTCTCCAGCACCTCGCTGCTCATACCCGACGCACTCGATCTTATCCAGCCTTGCGTCGCTTCAAGCTCCAAGCTGTAATCTGACGGATACAATTTATTCCACTTGAAAAAACGTGTGGCCATCAAATCGCCCGAGATTTTTGACACACATACCTAATCCCAAACCTCCCGACGAGAACGACCGACCTCCCTAGGACCATGACGACGCCCCCGACGCCCACCACCAGCGTGGCCCAACGGCTGTGGCAGCAGGCGCAGGCGCGCGCGCTGCAGAGCTTGTACCACCCGTTCGTGGCGTCGCTGGCCGCCGGCACGCTCGCGCTCGCCGACTTCCAGGCGTTCCTGCTGCAGGACGCGTACTATTTGCAGGGGTTCGCCAAGGCGTTCGCGCTCGCAGTCGCCAAGGCGACGGAGCCTGCGCACGCACTGGCGCTCATCCGCCTCATGAGCGGCATCGAGACGGAGCTCTCAACGCACTCGGCGTTCCTCGAGGTGTGTGGCGTGTGCTGAAGCCACATTGAGTCGAATCGAGATGAAACCATGTAGCCCTGACTCTGTTGTGCACCATCCCTCCGCAACAGTCGTTCGGCATCGACGTGTTCGCGATTGAGGCTACGTCAGCGGCCCCTGCGACCAACGATTATGTGAACTTCTTGTTGGAGACCGCGACGACCCGTGGGTCGGTGGCCGAAGTGCTGGCGGCGATGACGCCATGCATCCGGCTGTACGCGTTCCTCGGCCAGGGGATTCGCATGGCGCTCGGCGGCATGCCAGATGCCAACCACCCGTACAGCCGCTGGATTGCGACGTACGGCACGGACGAGTTCGGAGTGAGTCCCTTCGGCAACAGGGTGGTCGTGGTGGTGGTGCTCTCGCAAGGCTTGCTAACCTTTGGTTCACCCGAACTCGTTTGTGCGTTTTCTAGGGATCCGCGCACATCACGGAAGCTTTGCTGGACGAGACGGCAGCGCTGGAGGGTGTGAGCTATGCTACGCTCGTGCCGCTGTACAACACGGCGATGGAGCTCGAGCTGCGTTTCTTCGAGCAGTACTTCCCATTCGCGCGCGCGCACTCGGAGTTTTCGTTCCCGTCGATCGCGTACCCGGTGAAGGTTCTGCTCTCGGTGGAGCATGACGAGGCCATGAGTGTCTCGCAAGGTATTGCTTGCATGTTTCAGACTCGCCCTGCGTTGTTGGATGCGAGGGTTAACGAGCGAATCAGCGAGGGGCGCCCTCTTCGTTCCGCACTCCACTTCGATCGCCGCCACTATCAAAGTGGCGTCGTGAGAAGGATGGAGCCTGTGCGAGTCGAATGGCTGAGAAGTTACCCTTTGAACCTGATCCAGTTAGTACTGGCGGAGGGACTGCTGCATTCAACTCTGCTTATGCTGTGTGTGTGTCCGTGCGGTGCCATCCTTTCGGCCGTGTCATCAATCGACTCCCGTTCCAGAAAAGCGACACGACGACGAGGTCGCTCGGACGGGGACAGCAGAAGGTAGTAATTAGAGCAAGAGAGAGAAAGCGATGTCTCTCTTGCATGCTGATACGTCAAAGTGCGTCGCTGACCCTCTATCGATGCTGCTCTAACCGCGAAGACATCGTGATGTCGCTCGAGAAGGGCGAGTACGAGATTCACGTGGCGCTGGACGATGACAAGAAACTCAAGCTGAGTGTGCTTGCGATGGCGACGAAGGACGAGAGAGCTTCCAAGCGGACCTCGGAGCACCCATTGCTTCGAGCGTTGGTGGGGAGCGGTAGCGTGTTCGTCGCTGACATCAAGGAGCGCTACGATGCGGCATTGCACCACGTTGAGGCGGGCTCGCCACTTGAGCTCGTAACGTTCCTGCGACTTATCTCATCGGGCGGGAGCTTCTCCGAGTTCGCTCACCCTTTGAAGTTCAACGCGGGCGTGGACGCTTCGAGCGGTACCTACGTACCACCACGTGTGCTGATCATCGCCGGATCCGACAGCGGTGGCGGCGCAGGCATCCAAGCTGACATGAAGGCGTGCACGAACCTCGGAGTGTTCTCCAGCTCGGCCATCACTGCTGTGACAGTGCAGAACACGCAGGGAGTGCATGGCATCCACGCGATCCCAGTGAACGACATCTCGGACCAGATCACGTGCGTGCTCGACGATATCGGTGCTGACGTCGTCAAGGTATGTCTGTCTGATTGACGTGCGCCGTTGGTTGTCGGATGGTCGTCCAGCGATGATGCTCACACTGCGCTGCCTTGATAGACCGGGATGCTCTTCAACGACGAGATCATTGATATGGTTGCGGCGGTGCTCAAGGAGCGCAATCTCCCGCTGATCGTAGACCCGGTGATGGTCGCTACAAGCGGGGATCGCCTTTTGGAGGAGGCGGCGCACAAGAGTCTGGTGAACTCGCTCTTCCCACTCGCGAGTCTCATCACGCCGAACATCCCTGAAGCCTCCATCCTGGTGCGTTGCAAGCATTCTCTGTCTTGTTGGCTGGTATCGAGCTCGGAGGCGCGTCTCTTGCTCTGACAGTGCACGTATTCTGTTTGACAGCTCTACGGTCGTGAGATCGAGACGGTCGAAGACATGAAGACGGCGGCGAAGGATCTCGCGGCGTTTGGCTCAGCTTTCGTGCTTGTGAAGGGTGGTCACTTGCCGGACTCGCCTCGCGGTAAGGTGCACGATGTGCTCTACGACGCGGAGAACTCCGAGTTCCACGTGATCTCGAACCCCAAGCTCTCGACGAAGAACACCCACGGGACGGGCTGCACGTTGGCGTCCGCGATCGCCGCGGAGCTCGCGAAGACCGGGGACATGGTCCTCGCGGTGCGCAATGCGATCTCGTACTTGCACCGCGTGCTCGCGCAGAGCCAGCGCCTGGCGATCGGGAAGGGCGACTCACGTCCAATGCTCCACGTCGTCTAGACACCCGAGAGCACGCGCCGCATACACCGTGTATGCAGGCGAGGAAAGAGAGAGAGAGAGAGAGAACAAGCACGGTAGTAAGGCATTTCATACTGAACATCCGGCATTGCGAATCCACACAACAAGAAGATCTTGCGCGCAGTGGCTTCGTTCGTCGCTGCCATTTCTCGAGGACGCGAAAGCTGGTTGGCTGCAGCGCCCTACGCGGTCGGTCGTTTGCGCTCTCGTGCGTCTAGGGATTATCATATGACACGCCGAGCGCCGCGACGTGACTGAGACAGCAGTAGTACGGCGGCTCCGCCGGCTCCTGCTCGTCCGCGGGGATCCACAGCGGCATCTCGAACGTCTCGCGCTGGTGCCGGCCGATGAGATTGAGACGAAAGGTGCTGTCCGGCGGAAGCCACACCTTCTTCGGCAGCTCGAACTCGTGCAGCTGCATGCTGTTGGCCATTGCGTATGCCGGGGACTCGAAGATCTTGATGCGGTCGGAGGCGGCGTCGACGCTGCCACGCTCCGATTCGTCGTCGATCTCCGTCAGATCGCGGAGACATTCGAGGCTGACGCCGTCCGCGGCGCTGCTCCTCCTTCGCGCGAAGAACTCGAACGACACGCCCAGCGGCGCGAACGTGGGGCTGGCCGGGTGCCAGAACGCGCGGTAGGGGAGCACCTGCACACGCGCGACGAGGCAGTTGGCGCGCGTCGTGTACTCGATGAAGTCGCGCGAGTGCGGCGAGGGAGACGGCGACGAGCTCCAGTAGCACGCCGCCGTCTCGCAGCCGCACTCGATCTGCGCGACCTCGGCGAGGCTCTGGATGGCGCTGCTCGGGCCGGGCGCGAGGTCTGCGAAGCTGAAGCTACTGCTGCGCTGCTGGCGTCGCGCGAACGTGCGCTCCGCGAGCGACTGCATCGAGAGCCAGCAGCGCGACGGCGCGAGCGTGTTGCTCGGCGACTCGCGTGGTTGATCGACCGACGAGCACGCTGCTCGCGTGCCTCAGCACCAGCAGAGACTCGGTTCAGCTCACGAACGAGCTCATTCAGCCGCTCTAGCAGAAGTGCGCACCGTGGACGTCGAGCAACAGGCTGCGGTTCCGGTGGCACGCCACCGCTGCGGCGCACGCCAGCCGCTTCCAGTCGGCGCGCGGCGCTTCCGGCTCCGGCAGCGCAACGGTTGCGAGCACCGTGACGCGCCAGACGCCCGAGGCGGCCACAAGCGCCTTCGCCGGGCGGCTGGCGGCCTCCAGCTGGTGCACGCTCCGGTGGTCGAGGAACGCGAGCAGCTCGCCGAGCACGCTGCGCGGCAGCTCGAGCGGGCCCATGGGGTGGAGCTAGATCTGTATCCTTTTTCCAAGTTGAAGCAGCCATGAATGCTTGCAAAGCCCAAGTGTGCGCGCGTCGCAGATCAATCGAAGGTGGTCACGGCCGTGCGCCGGCGGGTGAGATGGCGCCGGAGGAGACCAGCAACGCGCGGCAGCGAACGCTCTTCCAGAATGCAAGCAGCTTGTGGATTTCACGGGACCCACGACAGCACGCGTGCGAGAGTTCGTGCAGACGCGAAGGCTGTCCATAGACACCGTTGGCGGCGCGTGCAGCAAGTAGACCACGCACGTCTGTCGCCGCCGCCAGCACAATCGCCACGACTACTACACTACACTACACACGCCGCCTGTCCAATGAGGGCGGATCAGTTGCCGGATCGGCTCGCAACCGCGCGGCTCTCCGCCTCCACTCGCGCGAGCTCGCTCTTGAGCCGAATGATCTCCTCTCGCAGGTCGAAGTTCTTGTTCTTGTACTCGTCGGCCGCGTCGCTCACGACCGCCAGCCGCGCCGTCAGCGCGGTGTTCTGCTGCTCCAGCGCCGCCACGCGCGCGCTGAGCACCTGCTGCGCGGCGTCGTTCACCGACTGCATGCGCGAGCTGAGCGCGAAGTTCTGCTGCTCCAGCATCGTCACGCGCGCCGACAGCAGCTGATGCGCGGAGAGTGCCTCGTCGTCGACCGACTCGTCGCGCATCTCCGGCTGGGCTGCGCTCGCCCGCGACGCCAGGCGTCGGAGAGGGCTCGAGCGGCCGGGCGTCGACTCGCCGACGACGCTCTCGACTGTCGCAGCTGCAGGCGCCGCACGAGCGCCCGGTGCCTGCTCTCGGCGCTCAGGCGTCTGCGGCACCGCTGCCGCCTGAGATGGTGGTGCCAGGCTTTTAAGCACTGGCGTGCGGGTGGCGTCCGCCGCAGTTGGGGCGATCGGCTCTGCTGGCGCAGATGGTGCGCTGCCAGAAGGAGCAGAAGTGGCAGCAGCAGCAGCAGGCGACTCGGCGGGCGCCGCCATGACGGCGGTCTCGGCCGGCAGCGGCAGCTTCATGGGACGCTCAGCGGTGGTGCTGTCGTCCATGTCGACGTCGTCGTCGTCGGTGTCGTCGCCGCTGTCGGCGGCAGCCGCGATACCATCAGCGATCGCACGCAGGCGGCGCTTGATGTCGAGCTGGATGCGCTGCGCCTCGACGCTGCTTGAGTGGAGCTTGCCGCTCGGCTTGGGCTTGAGGTTGAGCACCTGGCGGAACTTGCTCTTGATCGAGTTGACGTCGCGCAGCGAGCGCATGTGCGGCTCGGCGTACCGCCGCCGGTAGAGCTTGAGCACGCGCGCCCAGTCGCGGCGCCCCGCCGGCAGCACCTCCTCCACGCACGTGAGCAGCGCACGCACGTCCGACTCGTTGTAGCCTTCGGAGCCAGGCACGCGCCCGCCGCGGCGCAGCTGCTCGCGCTCTGTGGTCGCGGCGACCGGCGCGGCCGCGGCAGGCGCTGCTACCGGGTCCTCAGAAGTCGACATACTTGGCTCAAGTATAGCGACGAATTTGAATGTTTGGACCTGCTTCTGAGGGAGGAAGAATAGAAAATGAGGCATTCAAAAGAATGAAATTGGACAGGCTAAATTTTCAGAAAGCTAAAACGACGAGTGCAGATATTTAGGAATTTAGGGCGGCCAGAAAACCCACATTTTAATATAGTGATCATAAGGGAAGTCATGACCGCCCCGAAGATCAGCGCTCTCAGGACCAAGAACCGAAAGGCTATTGAGCAGGATCAAGCTCGCTAAAGAGCCGACTCTCGGGCTCTCCTACCCGCCCAAGTTTTGACGTAAGAGCTGTAGTACTTTGTTCTCCTCGGCACACCTTGCGTCTCTGCTGGAGTTAGACAACACACAATCTGTACTGCTTCCTTTTCGCCAGCATGTCTTCAGATGTCTTCAGCTCAGAAATGGTCAAACTCGGTCATTAGTAGCATGGTAAAACGGTGCGCCTGCAGCATTGAAGCTGTGCACGAAGACTACACATTCTTGTGGTGTGGTATCACGCATTGTGGCAGTGCACCTCTCGAACACTTGGTCCTGCGAGCGAGCGAGCGAGCTCGTATGAACTGGAGAGTGACTACGTTCACGTTTGTGTCTCCAAACTTCACATACGGGTGAAGATCACCTTTACAGTTTATTAGACAACTTCTCCAGATTTGAGTCGACAGCTTGAGTTTGAAAACACATCTGATGCAGAGTACTCGAGAAATGGCGTCTCGCAACCTGTGGCTCCTGCAGCCTGGTTGTGAGCTGCCACTTGTGTCGCCGATTCTCACGAACCTGAACGCGGAGTTCGATCCTACATTCAGGGATCGTTTTCGACAAATCTTCACCTCAATTTGAATCTGACAAGGCAAAATGCCGCATGTGCGTACGACAAACACAAACACAAACGCATCGTAGCGAAGTAGTAGGAACTGAACGACAACAACGATCCACACAACAAAGTCGCGCTGCATAGTCCAGCGCAGTCACACAACGTAGCAGCGCCATCGACTCGTATACCAAAATGAGTCTCACCCTATGGGATCAGCAACTAAGGCGTCAGCGCGAGCCATGAGTTCGAACTCGAAGCACTCAAGCCATCATGAGACAAGATCGAAACGATGAAGCTGTTGCTTCACTTGGTTTCACCGTTCCAGCATCACTGAATCGATCAGGGAGCTTGCAGAAAGGCCATCTTACACCATCAGCTGAAGGCGTGCAACTTCACACATTGTCGAACCCAATCTCTCTCAGAACGTGACATATCGATTGACTGATACATCCCCTGACTGTCTGCTTTCTTAGTACGAGTCGCCAACTTCTCTTTCGTTGTAGCGACCCACTTCTCGGCGAAGCATCTGCTGGAAGGACGCAGATGCCGCCCGCTCCCGCGCAATCTCCTGGCAAAGGCGCTCCACGCGCGGATCCTCCTGTCGCGAGCGAGGAAGCACATATCGTGGTTGCTTCTGCTGGATGTTCGCTTCCTGCACTGATCCGACACCTGGAACACTCGACGACGCCAATGCGACACCAAAGCTCCGCTTGAGACCGAACGGGAGAGCTGCCGGTGTCGACAGCAGCAGCGCCGGGTCGCTCGTTGTCGTCAGCAACCCATTCTTTCGGCTGACAGCAGCGCGCGGCTCGGCTTGGGGCATTGGCGCACTCTCCATGGACAAGAGCTCTCGTGTGCGCGCCGAGCGCCAATTCGCTGGAACCGAGACGCTCAGATCGTCCAGCGTCTCGAAGAACGCGCTGTACGTCTCCTGGAAGACCTGACCCCACGGTAGTCGCGCAGCAGCAGCCTTCTCGGCAAGCTGCAGCGGCTCCCCTTGCGTCGATTCCATCACCAGACGCTCGTGCACTGGAACCATAATGCTATGCACCAGTTTCTTTAGCTCGAACGTCGACAGACAATGCACCGAGCTTGAACGAATCGCAAACAGTCGGTCGATAAACGCCGCGATCCGAGCAAAAAAGTGGTTGCACACCTCGCTGCGCTCGAGTTGCGCTGTCGGCGACTCCATCTCGTCGATACGAGCCGCCTTTAGCGCCGAGAGTACAGTCAGCACCGATTCCCACTGACGGTCCGTGCCACGAATGTTTGCTGCAGTGACACCCTCGAGCTCTGAGATCACAGTCTCAACACTGTTCGCTTGAGCTTGCTGGAACTTCAGATCGTCGAGGAGACGGCTGATCGCCAGCTGAATTGCCGCTTGAATGCTGGAAGGCGAACTGATCTTCGCGCAGCGCTTTGAAGCAGCACCAACGCTTGCTTCCAGCACCTCCTTCAAACCCACGACAACCGCGCTTGACGGCGTGACCCACCGTCTTGCAAGCGACGTCAGCACTTCCACCAGCTCGTCGGTCATTGCTGGTGTGTGACTGTTCTCCTCCATTATGTCGTCACCGTTCCCAGGTGCAAGTGCGAACTCGACGTCCACAATCTGTTCCACTTTCGCGTGCAGCTCGCGAACGCACGTCTCGATCGCTGTGACCGCGTGCTTGGACTGCAACGACGGCGAGACATTCGCGAACAGCAGAACCGAAACGACGACGCGAGTCTGCTCGGCGAGCTGCACGGACAGACGCTCCACGCGCCGCATCCAACGCTGTCGCTTTCCCGTTTCGAGGATCTCACTAAGCGACAGCGATAGCAACAGCGCCGACACTCCGCTAAGATACGATTGCAGCTGGGGATCACTCGACGTGTCCATCGACGCAGCGTCCACGAAGCGGCAGCAGACTGCAATGTCCGCGGCGTTCGCGTCACTCTCTGATGAATGGAGGATTCGCGTCGGCGCGCCAGTGGGAGCCACGCCGAGTCTCGACGCGCACCACGCGCCAAACGATGAGCTCTGGTTGTCCACGAGATCTCCGAGAACGAGCTTCCAGCGAATGATCGCAGACGCGTCAGCGTGCCGCTTGCGCAACAGAGGCCCCACGAGCGACAGTACGTCGACCGCACCCCAATTGACCTCCGGAGCCCGCTTGGCACTACTATCAGCGAGCACTTGGATCGTTTCGCTTGGGTTCCGAAGCCTCGTCCCGATGCTCGACGCCACACTTGCATCCTTGAACAGCCACTGAATCGTACTCTTCGGCTTGTAGAGCGGCAGCGGGCCGCCAACGAAGCGAGAGGGGTCGATCTTCACTGGCGGCGGCAGCGCCTTGCTCGCCGTCACGTACTTCTTCCACATGTGGAAGCGTAGCTGCATGATCGCCTGCAGCTGCTTCTTGATGCGCAGCTGGCGCTTCCGCTCCGCGCGTTCGCGCGCAAGCTCTGCCTGGCGCTTCGCCTCCAGCGCGGCTTCGCGACGCTGCCGCGCTTGCTCTTCTGCCACTTCTCTCTGTCGCTTGAGCTCCTCCTCTGCTGCTCTCCGTCTCGCCTCTTCGGCTCGCTTCTCGGCCTCGCGACGCCTCTTCTCTTCTGCGGCGATCGCCAGGCGCCGCGCTTCCGCTTCTTTCGCCAATCTCTCCGCTTCCGCTACGGCTTTTGCAGCAGCAGCAGCAGCAGCAGCTTCTTCTCTCCGCTTCTTCTCCAGCTCCTCAAGCTCACGCTGCTTCTTGAGCTGCCGCTGCTTCTCCTGCTCGCGCAGTTTACTCTCGAGCTCCTCCTGCACACGCTGCAACTCTGCTTCTTTCGCTGCGCGTTTGCGGGCGACGTCCTCCGCGTTCTCACTCCCACCCGCTGATGTTAATGCCGTGGGTGCAGCGCCGAGAGATGCATTAAGCCTAGCAGTTGGCGGGTGAGCAGGGGCGTGCTCGCGCGCTGCGAGCGCCTTCGCTTCTTTCGCTCGCTGCAGCTCTGCGATCCGCTGCAGCGCCATCTGATGTGATCGCTCCAACTCCGCTTTCCGCCTTGCAATCGAGTCCAACTCGAGCAGTTTCCGCCCTTGGTCATCTAACTGCTGCGGTGCTTGGTGCGAAGCGTGGAAGCCGCCGTTGCTCGACACGGTCTGCTGTGACGATTGCACTGCGGTCGATGATGCTCGAGACTGCGCTTGCGGATCGAACGCCGAGTAGTTCGCAAACAACGAGTACTCGTCTTGGTACACCGGCCGAGTCGGGTACATTCTCGCACGCTCGCTTGCCTCCAGCTCTTGGATGAGGTGACTCAGCGGCGGGTACTCATCCGGATAGTATTCCGTTACGCCGCGACAAACGTCTCGGCGCAGGTACTCGCTGCAATGCATCGTCATATGTTAGTCAAATCAGCCATACAAGGCTGAGTTGCTCATAGGAATCTTGCAAACGACCTACCCTTGCTTCTGGCCGACAAAGACGTGCGAGCCTTGCACTGGCAGTGGTCGCTTGTTCTTCCGTAGCTGGATGTCTGCACGAATTGCATCGACAGTGCGGTTACCGATACTGCACGGGAGCAAAATCGACGCTTTATGCGGTCACAATCGAGAGAGGACGACGTGTGCGCGCACCTGTCTCAAAGTCGCCACCGAACTGTACCACGAGGGATCCGTCGTCGTTCTCGTCCTGCTGCGTGATTTCTAGACCGTGGTGCTGGCAGATGGCGCCCGCGTGGTCCAAGTCGTCGAAGCACAGCAGCTCCATGAGGTCCGCGAGCGGATACGGCTGGTTGCGGAACGCGCGATTCATGCGCTGCAGCGCACCCGATCGGACACTCGGAATGTAGCGGAACAACAGGCATGACTGGAGATACGTTGCCTGGCGCAGTAGCGAGAAGAACTGGAAGTAGTCGTTCGTGTGGCGCGCGACGAACACTTTCATCGCGAACTTGACTTGCGCGCTCTCGACGATCGTCCTGTGGAGTCCTTTCACGAACTTGAGCACGTCAAGCCCTCGCCCGTTGTCCAGAGCGCAGAGGATGAAATACGCGCGGAATTCGGCTTCGAACGGACTCAGGTACCTAGGGTCGCCCACGTTTCGGCTCTCATCGTAGAGCTCGTTCAGCGACTTGAGCGTCTGGCCGAGCTGTTCCATGTTCTGTTGGGCCACAAAGGTCGGGATCTCGATGAGCTCGTGCTCGCTCAGGATGTGATACCGCGCCACACGCTCGTGCACGTCGAGCACAATCGGGTGGACTCGTCCTCCGGCGCCGCGATAGTTTTGCAGGACAAAGTCTTTCCGGATCATGCGGAAGCGGTCCCAGCAGAAGTTGTACAGTTCAATCAAGTCCGGCACGCGCGGAGGAACCAGACGTGGGTCCGCGCCTGCTCGCTCTCGATCCATGATCTCCTGCTCGATATACAGCTGAGTACGCCGCAAGACGCCCGGCGGGCGAACCTCCGATGGGATGTCCAGCTTGTGGTCGGCGGAGCTGCGCTGGAACCGCTTGATGATCAACTCGCTCTCGCGACCGGGCTGGTCCGGGAAGCACTTCTCGAACACGCTCAACTCGTCCACGCGGATGTGGAGCTCCCGCTCGGCTGGGCTGCACATGTCGATACACGTCCCGTCTAGGTTCGCAGCGGAGGCCAACTCGGCTTTCGCCGTCGGCTCTTCGTTGCTACTGCTACTAGGGATGATGATCTCGTCTGACGGAGCTGCTTTCGCTTTCCGCCGCTCGCGGGGAACGCTCGACAGGTTCCCGAATCCGACGGACTCGCTGCCGAATGTCGTCGACGGTGCTGGGAAAGAAGAGAAAGAAGGCGCTGCTAGTGCTCCGAACCCCATCGACTCTCGCCCAAATGCACGTGAAGAAGCAGAAGTCGATGCGGCATCTTTGGGTGCGCGAGCTTTCTTCGGACGTACGCCCGGCTGCACGGACGCCGATGTCGAGTCGGCCTTGCTCGGGGCGGTGCTCCCACCATTAGCATCTGCGGGAGAAGTCTTCTTACGATGAACGCGCGGACCTGCTGCCTGGTTCCCAAACGTAGTCGCGTGGCCTCCGAACGCTGTTTGCGGGTGGTTCGCTGCCTGGTTCCCGGACATAGCCTGCTGGTTTCCGAAGGCGGCTGCCTGATTCCCTGGCTGAGTTTGATGGTTTTTGAATGCTGCGGATTGGTTTCCAGAAAGAGCGCGCTGGCTGCCGAACGCAGTCGCCTGCTGCTGCTGCTGCTGGCTGGCGCCACCGAACGCGGTCGCATGCCTTCCTCCTGGAGGTGGCAGCTGCGACTGCGGCTGATTGCCGAACGTCGTCTGCGTGGAGCCGAACGTGGTCGCCTGGCGCCCGAAAGCAGTCGCTTGGCTGCCGAACGCAGCGGGAGCATCAGGCGTCGCCGCGGGTCGCGTCACCTTCTTCTTCGGCCGCACCGCCGGCTGACCGAACGCCGTGGCAACTGCAGGCGCCTGCGTGGCGCCGACACCGAAAGCTGTAGCAGCGCTGGTCGGCGCCCCGCCGAAGCCGCCGAAGGGCGTCGCGTGGAAGCCGCCACCGGACGCGAACGGGTTGCTCGCAGGCGCCGCCGTCTCTGAGCGCATTAGCAAGAGAGGGGGTGAGAGAATGAGGGTGGTGATCCATCGAGCGCCAGTCTCGGCACGCACCTTGAGGCGCCGCAAACGGGTTGCTGCCTGCGCCGCCTCTTCCTGCACGTGCAAGTGTTACCCCTTCTCCCCATCAAAGCCGCCACTCTCTCTCTTCCTCCGCCTCCTTTTGGGCATTCACACACGTGTACGCACCTTGGGAGCCGAACATGGCCCCTCCTCTTCGAGCCTTGATAGTGAGAGCTGATGGGAGGAATGGCGATTTTTGTGTGGCGTTCGTGTGGTAGTTATGTGGCAGTTGCGTGAGCTTTGTGTGGTGCTTCTGTAGAGAGTGTGGCGAAGCCGGGGCTCGAAATTATTTTTTAGAGCTGCGGTTTGTATGGTGGGCGGGACTCAGGTGGGTCGGCACTTTCGGTCTGATCCGGGTCTGAGACCAGGTCTAGTTGGGGAATTTCGGATAGTGGGACCCCCTGGGTGGCGGGTGGGGGTCGAGCAGGGGCATAGTGAAGGCGAGTGGGCGGGAGGACTGGTTCTCCTTGGCGTTGGGGAACCACCAATTCTGCTGCGCTGTGGGTCTTTGGAAGCCGCCGCGAGGTGCAATCGCCCAAGTTCCAAATTGACAGCAACTTTCGGACTAACTTTTCGCGAAGGTATGTGGATGCGCCCGCAGCAGTGGGCGGCGAGTGCGAGCGCACGTGCATGGGAGGCTGACGACGCGCGTGTGCTGCCTGCGCAGTTGATCCAAAATGGTCAAGCACAACAACGTCATCCCCAATGGCCACTTCCACAAGGACTGGCAGCGCCGCATCAAGACCTGGTTCGACCAGGTACGCTCGCCAGCAGCACTAGCGCACCAGTCGACGGGTGGAGCGCGTGCTTTGAGAAACGGGGAAAAGGAAGCCAGAAAGAGAGAGGAGGTGGCGAAACACGGCAGACACCGACCTCCAACAGGATCGCCATCAATCGCCATCGGCAGCAGCAGGCGATCAGCCGGTTATCGCACAGACACCACGCACATGACTGCAGCAGCTACAGGAACGACTGCCGACAGCGGCACCATCGACGGACCTGCACGCGATCTTCAGTCAACTGCGTACGAGTCGACAGCAGAACAGCCCGAGCCTCTCCTCTCTCCACTCTTCACTGCCCTCGAGCGCGATTTCTCCACCCGTCACGCTGCACGCGTCTTATTGCGTTACCCACGTGTTTCCATGCTCACGTTTGCGAATGTTTGGTTAACAGGCCGCGAAGAAGAAGTCGCGCCGTCTGAGACGCAAGGCTAAGGCTGCGGCGATCGCGCCGCGCCCGGCGGCGGGTCTCCTCCGCCCGGCCGTGCACTGCCCGACTGTCAAGTACGCGTCCAAGGTGCGCGCGGGCAAGGGCTTCACGCTCGAGGAGCTCAAGGAGGCGGGCATCAACCGCAAGCAGGCGCTGTCGATCGGCATCGCCGTGGACTTCCGCCGCACCAACAAGTCGGTGGAGTCGCTCCAGGCGAACGTGCAGCGCCTCAAGGCGTACAAGGCGAAGCTCGTGGTGTTCCCGCGCAAGAGCCTGAACAAGCCTAAGAACGGTGACGCGTCCCCGGAGGAGACCAAGAACGCCGTGCAGCACACGGGCGCTCTCTTCCCGATTGCCCGCTCGGTCGTCAAGTCGACCACGGCGGTGATCACGGACGAGCTCAAGGAGCAGAACGTCTTCAAGACGCTCCGCGTGGCGCGTGCGGACGCCCGCATCTTCGGCAAGCAGCAGAAGCGTCTCGCTGACAAGGCCGCCGCCAAGGAGTAAGCGTCGAGGGGCTTCACCAGGTCGATTGTGGAACTTTGGAACAAGAAAAACGGAGGTGTCGGGTGCCATTACCGATGACCGACAAGAGTTGCTGCTTCCGTTGAGTTCCTTCCTTGCTCGCTGCTTGCATGAACTGATGGAGTTGGAGGAGGTTCTGTGCTGCTAGGAGATCATAGTGGTGTGCGATAGCTCTCTGTGCAGGTAGTGACGATCTACGCGTTGCTCTATTTCACTATCAGCACTTCCATCGATTCTGAATTTGTTCACAGCAAACTTCCAAGTCTACACAGACTTTACACTCTTGACGCAGTGCCAACCGAGGTGTTGTGACGGTAGTCATCTTCACAGTCCGAGTCGACCATCAACGGGACCTTCTCGGCGCCAGTGCCGTCAAGCAAGCCCTTCTCTGTGTTCACTTTCTCAGGAAGCACACAGAGGAAGGCGAGGACGAAGAGCTGGCAGCATGCCGAAAGGAGCACGAGCATCCAGAGGCGGTCCCAGTTGACGACCTGCGTGACCGGGTCCGCGACGATGCCGAGCAGCGTGACGACGCCCGACGTGACGATGCCCGACACGACGCCCCCAAAGTCCATGAACGAGAGGTAGAGCGCGTACGAGAGCCCGTGCACCCGCTTGTCGTCCGGACAGTAGAACGTCGCGACCACGAGCAGCTGCAGCAGCGCGAACTCGGCCGCGAACGCCGTCACAAACGACTCGGCCGCGCTGAACGTGCAGATGGACACCGGCAGCTGCGCGCTCGCCAGCAGCGGCGGCGCGAGCAACAGCCGCGGGAGCCCTGCGAGCACCGAGCACACCGTGGATGCGACGAACACACTGCGCACGTTGCGACCGGTGCACCACTTGGCGTACATGACGCACGAAAGGAAGCGGGCGACCATACCCGCGAGTGACATGTACTGAAGGCACTCGGGCGTGTCCTCGAGCAGCGAGAAAGTGTACTGGTACCAGACGGAGCCGTCCCCGGGCAGCGCGCTGCAGAGGAAGAAGAAGAGCATCGTCGGCAGAATCGGCAGCAGCAGGTCGAGCTTGCGCATGACGTCGTCCTTGAAGGCGCGCCAGGACTCGCGCAGCTCGGTGCAGACCGACGGGCGGCCGCCGTGTTCGCTCTCTGCCGTACTGCCTGCGCCGCGTCGCGCGAAATGCGGCATTGAGACACTGCGGGTCTCGTGGAGGGCGCCGATGCAAACAGTGGCCGCGAGCAGCGGCAGCGCGCTCGTCCAGCAGATGACGCTGCTGGGTGAGATGCTCTTGTCTTGGTACACGGGGATGCCGAGCACGAGCGCGGCGATAGACGCGACATTCTTCGTGGCATTCGCGAACGACTGCACGCGGCCGCTCGCGGCGCCCGTGGTGTCGCCGACCGCGAGGTCGACGAGGAAGACGTCGAGCATGATCTGCGCGAAGGCTTCGAAGACCGAGTCGAGCAGCTTGACAATGAAGGCGCCGGACACGGAGGTCACGAAGGAGCCCGTGGCGAAGAGCGAGAGCGCGGCGCCGATCTCGCAGAGCACGATGTAGGGCTTGCGGTGGTAGCCGGCGAGCGGGAAGGCGTCGGACATGAGCCCGTAGAGCGGCTTGAGGTTCCAGGGCACGAAGGCGAGCGAGTAGTAGAGCGCCGTGGTGGCCGGCGGCATGCGCACGACGCGGAAGAGCCACTCGCCGTACGCCGTCATGGGGAACGTGAGGAAGAAGGCGTGCAGGAAGTAGAGCGCGAGCAGCCCCGCGGGCACGCCGCCCAGGTGCACCATCACCGCCCAGCGTCACCTGCGTTGACTGGCAAGTGCGAGTGTGCGTGTGAAATGAAGCCACAGAGTGGACGGGGACTTGTTCGGTCGGGCACTGTACTGGAGTGGCTGACTGTGTTTTCTTCCCGCCCAAATCGATGACTGGCTTCCCTCGCTAGTGAGGAAATGCAGGTAATTACCACTGCCTCCCTTGATTTCGGCACTATCCACTCGCTCCCATCGATTCGAAGAGCTGCTGCGTGCCATTGAAAAACTCTTCAGCAGGGTGCTCCGAAGCGTTCGAGCGCGGCAGCTATGGCGATTGCCAACAAGAACTTCAACGTCGACGACGCCGAGGACTTCGACGACGGCACGCGCGCGCGCACGTACGCTAGCGACGACGGCGCGTCATCCGGTGCGGAGGACGGCGACGCGCGCGCGCCGGCGCCGTCGCTGCGCGTGCGCAACTGGGAGGCGGATGATGACGCCGCGTACGCGGGCAAGGTAGTCCAGCGAAAAGACGTCGTGCATGCCGGCGACGAGTCGCCTGACGAGGACGCGATGGCCGCGTGGTCGGACGCTGAGCCGTTCGGCGCGTCCGATAGCGAAGACGCAGCAGACGATGACGCCGACGACGACGACGATATGGAGCAGGACGAGAGCGAAAGTGACGGCGTGGACGAAGACGACGGCGACGAGAACGCGGAGAAGCTCATGCGCGACTTCGCGAAGGAGGACTCGGCGCAGCTCATGAGCGCCAAGGACAGTGCCAAGCTCGTCGAGAAGGCGCTGCATGTGCGCCACCAGAAGATCCTTTGGGAGCGCTTCCTCGAGGTGCAGATCTACACGAAGCGACTGCTCTCCTCCACGAAGGCAGTGACCGACGCCAGTGACGCAACAACTGCGGCGGTAGGAGAGAGCGGCGAGACGAAGGCGCAGGCCGTCGAGCGCCTCTACGCGTGCATCGACGCTGTCTCGAGCCTGCAGGACAAGATGTGCAACATCCCGGAGCTCACGGGCGCCGCGACGACTGCAAGTGAGACCGGCAAGAAACGCAAGCGCTCGGTCGAGGACGTGTGGACGCGCGTGCTCGCGTCGAGCCAGGCGGCCCTACCGCAGTACAACGAGGTCCTCAACGCATACTCGCGCAAGACGAGCCTGGCGGGCGGGAACCAGGCGAAGAAGTTCAAGGCCGTGAACCAGGACATCCTCGCGCAAGTCGAGGCTGTCCTCGCAGACGTGCAGCGCGTCAAGCGGAAGGCACATGCGCCGCTTGACGCCGACAGCGGTGGTCACACGAGCGCGGAGGAAGACCTGCTCGACGAGCTCATGTACGATGACTCGGACTTCTACCAGCAGCTGCTCAAGGAATTCATCGAGAGCGGCGGTGGCGCCGGCAGTGGTGCTGACGCGCTCCAGCAGCGAACGCACCGGAAGAAGAGGAAGGTCGTGAACCGCAAGGCCAGCAAGGGCCGCCAGCTCCGGTACACGGTGCACCCGAAGCTCGAGAACTTTATGTTCCCGGAGCCGTACCCGAGACCGGAGATGGACGTCGACGAGCTCTTCCGCTCGCTCTTCGGGCAGGTTCGGCAGGAGTAAGCGACCTACCTGGAGGTTGTTTGATTGATTTGGGCAGAAAGAGATCACACATAATATAGAGAAGCATTCATTCGGCAGACGACAGCCGTCGATGCCATCGCAAGCGCGCGAGGTCTTACAGAACGTCGTCTTCGTCCTCTTCCTCTTGCTGCCCGGAGACGTAGATCTCTTTGAGCTCGCCCACCTTGCGCTCGACGCTCGCCAGTCGCGCGTCATCCACACCGCGCGCGCCGAGCTTCTTGACGATACCCACGAGCTGCACGGCCTTCTCGCCGACGTGAATCGCGGTGTGCGCGCGGATCTTCTTTGCGCGCGTGGTCGCCTCGAGCAGGCGGAACTCTTCCTCCGCCAGCTCCATCGCGGCGTCCGCGAGCGCAGTTGACGCATCGATGAGTTCGGTCCCCCGGTCTTCGAACTGCTCAGGGACGTCGTTCTCACGGAGACGTCGGAGCTCCGCAGCGTACAGCGTGTTCTTGAACACCTTGTGCTTGAGCTTCACCGTGTCCTTGAGCAGCTGCGTGAATTTATCGATCAGCTCCGGCTTGCTCTTGACGCTCGCGCGCAGCGTGAGCGGTGCATTTAGGAGCTGCGCGCGCTTCGCGATCAGTTGACCGGCATCACGGTCGAGGAACGAGAGCGACCAGAGCCGGTTGTACGCCCTGCCGGCGTCCAGGCGCTCCTGCTCGGAGAAGTACCAGTCGCGCGTGTCTTTGTTCTTAATCAACAGCCGCGCCGACCACGTCTGCACGGCGTCCGACCCTAGCGACAGCCCAAGCTGCTCCAGCTTGGGACAGATCTCGCCGTAGAACTGAATCGCCTCCTCGTCCGTCGCGAGCTTCTTGCCCAGCAGCAACGCGATCGTGCGGTTTACTTCATCGCGGTGCTCCACGAGTTTCTTGTTGCTGTCCTTCCGCGCCTTCTTCTCCAGCTGCTCGATCATGCTCATGCCGCCCAGCCCTTTCGACGTCTGCTGCTCGTCGCCAAAGATGTCATCAATCGCGCTCTCGGCGTCCGCGAGCTCACGCGCCATCTGATCCTCGACCGATCTCGGAGGCGCGAGGCCGTCCGACCCGCCGCCACCGCCACTCGAGTTCCGTCCACCACTGCCGGACAGACCCATTCCTCCTCCCCCGCTCGACACTGCTCGCGCGACGGTCATTCACAGTAAGCATAGAATGCATCAATCCTCCAGTCGTACAAGGAACCACTGACCGTTCTGAATGATCTGCTGGTGCTGCATGAGGATGCTAAAGAGCTGCTCCATCGACACTGGTCCGGTAGCTGCTCCACCTTCTTGGCCAGCTTTCGGAGGCTGCGAGGCACACAAAGTGGTTGAGTGATTAGAGCATACGAACGACATCCGTCATCAGTGACGGGAGTACTCTCTCTCTCACCCCAGGATCGTTCGGCGAGACGTCGTCCGGGCGATCCAGAATACTCGGGTCCAGCTTCTCGGCTGCCATCTTCAGCTTGGCTTGCTCGATCGGCATGCCCATTTGGAGCAGCTTGAAGTACTTCTTGAACTCCGGGTCGTCCTTGATGAGGAGGGGGACGTACGGCGGCGACGCAGGTGACGGTAATGACGGCAACATGCCGACTGGGAAGGCCGGCATGCTCGCTCGTATGGCGTGGTGGTCCGGTGGAGCTGGCGGCTGTCGTCATTACCCAGGGTCAGTGCGATAAATGGGCCCCAGTAGGCCACAAGGCAAGATGGATGGGTGCAACGTACGCCAGGATCGTTCGGAGACACCTGCGTTGGATGGTCGAGCAAGTCCGGGTTCACGCCGTCCGCCTCCATCTTCAGCTTAATCTGCTCGACCGGCATGTTCATGCTCTTCAGCTTAAAGTACTTGGTAAACACGGGGTCTTTCCCCACTGTGAGCGGGACGTAGGCGCCCGGCGCCGGCTAATAAACAAGGATGAAAGCCCACAAGCACACCACCAAACGTTATCTAAGATGTCCACCACCACGCACAAGAACTATAAGCCCAATCCAACGCACGCCGGGGTCGTTCGGGGACACTTCGTCCGGCGTGTCGAGCAGCGCTGGGTCCACCCCGTCGCTCTCCATTTTCGCCTTGATCTGCTCCTCTGGCATCCCCATCTCCTTGAGCTTAAAGTAGCTGCGGAACACCGGGTCGTCCCGGACCAGGAGTGGCCGGTAGATGCTTGGCGCACCGCCCGACGCCATGCTCAGTGTCTTCTTCTCGAGCTCCTGAAGCTTCTTCTGCAGCTCCTTGATGTCTTTGAGCTTAACCGGCGCTGAGCTCGACGTCGTGCGGTCGCGGCTCGCCGCCTGCGCGGCCTTCGCCTGCGCATCCATGAGCTGCGCGATCTGCGCCTGCAGCTGGTCGAGCGCCCTGGCGTCCACCGCCTTCTCAGAGCGCTTGGAGAGCTCGAGCAGCCGCGTGACCTGCGCGCTCGTGAGTCCCGGCACCTGGAAACCGCCACTCGCACTGCTGTCGCGCGGTCCGCTCGAGCGCCGCGAGCTGATGCTCGACGCCGAGCGCGTACGGGCGGCGGCGGCGCTCTCGTCGTCTGAGTCGCTCTCCTCCTCCTCCTCCGAGCCGCTCTCCTCTTCCTCGCTCTCCTCTTTCTTCATCCTCGCTGGGCGGACGACACTTGCGTCACTATCTCGCTAACTCTCTCTCACTTGGCACCGTCGAACCTTAGGACGCACCCGATATGCAGAACGCGCGGTGCGCCTTGGCGTTCCGGCGCAGGCAAGTCTGCCGCATGCAACGCGCCCAAGTGAGTTGCGGAACGTGATCCTTCTTTTGATCGGCTCATGCAGCCAGCCACCTCGTTGCAGTAGAAAGCCGCGCGGCAGATCGTGCAGGCGGCGGCGGCGTGCGGCTGTCCGCAGTGCGCGCAGTCTTCCGCCGGCGCCGCGCGCGCCAGTACGGAGCTCGCCAGGCGGCTCATGAGTTCGTCATCGCTATCGCTATCCATGGTGGCGGTGGAAGGCGTGCGAGCGGCGTACAGCGCAGGAGCGTTGGTGCTTGACGAGCGAGCTTCTCGGAGTCTGATTCGGAATGAAGTGAATCGACTTTCGGGTCCCTTGATTTTTTCACGCTAGGATCTGCGAGAATGGTAGTGGACGCGTATGACTAAGAATGCGGAGAGAGAGAGAATGTGTGAGGGGGGATACAGGTTCTGTTCTGCACAGGTAGCGAATATGCTGCGTGACACTACGGTGAAGGTGTTCGAGTTGGAAAACCTGAAGGGAGCCCGATGGCGTCGTTGAGGATCTGAGGCGATCTTCGCCGGTTTGTCGAGTTCGAGAGAAGAAATGAACTCGGGGTTGACAATCTTGAAGAAATCTCACGACTCGGTGAACACGTTCCAGACGAAGATGCTGCCGTCTTCCCCGGCCGAGATCAGCTGCCGGTCGTCTGGACTGAACGCGAGGCTGCGCACGCCGCCCGAGTGACCGACGCCGTCCATGATCAGCTCGCCCGAGTCAAAGTTCCAGAGTTTCACGAGGTGGTCGTTCCCGCCCGTCGCAAAGATCTCGAGGCTGTGCGCAACGGCGATGCACGTGGCCTCCTCGTCGTGCGCCCTCTGAATGACGTTCACGGGCGAGTCGATACGCAAATCCCAGAACGAGATGCGCTTCTCCTGTCCCGCACTCAGCACGAGCTTTTGGTCTGCCGACAGCGCAACCGTGTTGATGCCACCCATGCGCTGGATGTGACTCGAGATGCGGCGCTCGCCACGCAGGTCCCAGCACAAAATGCTGCGGTCGCGACTGCACGAGAGTACGTGCATGTCGTCCTGGTACAGCGCGAGGCTCGTGACTGCCATCGAGTGCTCCTTCAGGTGCGAGACCATGTCACGCTTGCGGATGTCCCACACTCGCACTTCGCCACCCACACCTGCCGAGACGATGAAGCGCTGATTGTGGCTCAGCACGAGCGCCGTGACGCCTCCCGTATGCGCGTTGTCGATCGACCACACGTGCTCGCCCGAGTCCGAGCTGTGGGAGCGGATCGAGCCGTCTGTCCAGCCCGTGAGCAGCACATCGAGCGAGTACTGAAGGCACGTCGGGATGCCGGCGTTAGTGACAAAGCTCTTGGTCACAACCGAGTAGTCCGATGCGTCCCAGACCCGAATCGTGCAGTCCCTCGATGTCGTTGCAAAGCGATCTGAGACCCCTGCAGCGTATGCAACTTGGATCACCGCGCTCGAGTGATTCTCGAATAGGAGAGATGCTTGCAGGAAGCGCTGCATAACCAGGAGCTTGATGTGGAAGATCGATCCGGTCTGTGTGCCCACAACAGCCTCGCTCTGAGACGCGCTGAGTGCGAGCCCGGCGACGGGACCGTCAAGCATCACGTGACTTCTGTCGACAAAGTCAAGATCAAAGTGCAGCACACTGCCGTCTCCGCCCCCAATCAGCACACCAGAGTCGAAGAACGCAGTCGAGTTGATGCCACACGAGCACGCGGGTACATTCTTGACGAGCCGGCGTGTCTTGACGCTCACGACTGAGAAGTCTCCGCTCGTGCTGCCTGCGACCAGAGTCTCTCGATCAGGAGAGAACTGCACGCACGTGTAGTCGCGCACGACGCTTTGGTCGATCTTGGACGGTGCGAGCTCGCCGTTCATCGGGTTCAAAACCCACAGCAGTAGGTGCCGGTGGCCAGCAGTCGCGAACTGGTAGAACGACGTATCTCGGCGCTTGACGTCGCGAGCCATGCCCCCGAACGCGACGCATGTGACGATCGACGAAAGCTTCTGGTGGGTGGCGCAGATGTTGCCTGTGTGGACGTCCCAGACGTACAGACGACCGTCCTCTGGCACGCCGATGGTACAGAGTAGCCGCTCGTCGTCCGAGAACGCGACCGCGGCGATCCCGGCGTCGTGCTCAGACAGTCGAAAGACCAGACGCTTGGATGCATAGTCCCAAAGGAGCACGTCTGCGCGCTTCCCGCGCTCTCCAGACGCAAGGATCCGCCCCGATCTTGACATTGCGACGCATGTGATGTGCGCTTCGTGGCCACGCAAGAAGAGCTGGCTGTTCGGATCCTGAAACGACGCGATCAAGATCGAGCCGCCCGACGGGTAGATGTACTCGTTCTCAGTCGGGTGGAAGTGGATGGCGTTGGGGATGGCCGAGAATCCGATCGTGTGCTCCAGCTCAATCGCAGGAGCCGATGGATGCGGCTGCTTGTCGTATCGGGACATCGTCGTGCCGCCGCAGATGAAGCGCCGAACGCCCGCAACGATTCAATGAATGTCCGTCTGAACCCGCACACTCAAATAGCCTCACGATTGATCACTTTTTCACCCGCTCCAGGTTCACGACGACGGCGCTTCGACAGCGACGAAGACATAGGAGATCGGCAATTTCGCAAATGGTCGAGGATGAACCCAGCAAGCGAGGAAGATCTGTTCATATCGCCGTCAAAGTCTTTGCTGTCATCACTGATCAAACCCTCGCCATGATCAAGTTAATTCAAGATCGTGTGAACAGATTGACATGTTCATGCATTGCATGTCTGCACTCGCTGTGAGGTGATGAGTGGTGAGTAGCAGAATGCCACACTCGACCTCGGTGCCCTGTCTGTCTAAGTTCCTCTGCTACTTGCTCAGTCTACTTGCTTACTCCCTTTTCACGAGTGCGTGGTCGAGTGTGTGCACTACCATCAAAGCGATTGAGAAGTTCGTTCGCAAGTGCCGTTCTCGGCAAAGCATTCCTGTTTTGCCGAACCTGCATTGTTCATACCAAGCATGCAGTGGACCCATCAGCGATAGGTCCACACGAAGCTGGATCGATGAATCGTCGGGATCATCCGAATCCGAGCGGTTGGCGCTCATGCATGCCTGGGATGCTGATCGCAACTCAATACTTGGCTCCCTCCTGCTGCGTCAGCGCTCAAACCTAAGCTCTCATCGCAAACATGCTCTGCAGATTCCTACACCTCGACACTGTCGAGGGTTGTCCAGCAAATCGAGATTAATGACTTGTCACTGAAAGGAAGGACACATAAATGAGCGGAAACCATCACTCTGCTCAAGCTACATTCGCGCGACCTTCCACCGCCAGTGTCTGTTGGTGTACGCCACAAAAAGAATCGATCTGATGGTGCTGCTCATGCGTGCGCTCCGCACCGCCGCGGCGAGCGCTGCCTCGCCCGCGCGCCGCCTGGCAGCCGCCCGCCTGCTGTCCACGCAGGCGTCAGTCTACACGTGGGGCTCCGGCTCGCTCGGGCAGCTCGGCCACGGCCCGTTCGTCAAGAGCGGCATCCGCAACGCGTACGAGGAGCTGACTCCCCGGCTTGTGGAGGCGTTCGAGGGCCGCGCGATCACGAAACTCGCGTTCGGCGCCACGCACAGTGCCGCGAGTGCGTTGCTTGTGCTGCAGTAGTGGAGGAGGGGGCATCGCGAAGAATGCTGATCGGTGGCTGTGGCTGTGGCTGTACCGGGCAGTCGATGAGAAGGGTCGTGTGTACACGTGGGGCTCGAACGAGTACAACAAGCTCGGACTCGGCCCGGACACGGGTGACTACGAGCCACTGCCGCGGCTCATGGCCGCCTTCGAGGGTATTGAGATCGTCGACATCTCGTGCGGCGACTACTACACGGCGGCTGTGGACAAGGAAGGGAAGATGTACTCGTGGGGCTGGGGTGGCTCGACCATGAAGGGCTCGGGCGGCCTCGGCCACGCCGGTGGCCAGGACGAGCCGACGCCCCGTCTGCTGCGCTCGCTTGTGGACCAGGGCGTGCCGATCGCCGCAGTCGAGTGCGGCGAGTTCCACACCGTGGCGCTGTCCAAGGACGGTGAGATCTGGGCGTGGGGTAACGGCGAGTATGGTCGACTTGGCAACGGCGAGACCGACACGTTCGAGGTGCCGGAGCCCATCGAGTTCTTCGCTGACGAGAACGTCGTGGCCATCTCGGCGGGCCGCGACTTCACGTTCGCGCTCACGGACAGCGGCGAGCTCTACGGCTGGGGCGGCAACAGTCGTGCGTATTTCAACTCGTTTACGTCGGCACTCGTTGCCTCCATGTCCTAACGAAGCTACTTGGTTTCGCAGACAACCAGCTTGGTGTCGGTGGCGGGCTCGCGATGGACCACTACAACATGGAGGCAATCCCGACGCTCGTGGAGGGCTTCGGCGGCGCGCGCGTGGCGCAGTTCGCGGCGGGCTACGACCACGCGGCGGCGGTGACGGAGGACGGGCGGCTGTACATGTGGGGCTCGAAGCTCTGGCTCGAGCCGCACGAAATGACGGCGCTGGGCGGCGAGAAGATTGAGCACGTGGCGTGCGGTCGCGCATACACCGTGGCGCTCTCGGCGGACGGCAAGGTCTTCACGTTCGGCAAGGGCAGCTCCAACTGCCTCGGCCACGGCGACCGCAAGAACCAGCTGCAGCCGCTGCAGGTCCACGCGCTCTCCAACATCCGCATCACGTCGTGCGTTGCCTTGCTGCGTGCTTACTTTGCTTTGAGCAGCGGGAGACGAGCTGTAAAGCTTGCTGGAAGGTCGAGTGAGAGCTAACGTGAGGGTATGCTGACAGGGTGGCATGCGGAGACTACCACATGGGCGCGATCGCAACGCCGCACGCGCACGCCATGGACAAGGACTTCTCGCTCCGCGAGTGATGCAGCAGCAGTAGCAGCGAGTAGTTCGGATGCGAGACGCCAAGTGGGTCGTTTGGGCGGCTGGCTGGTTGAGGAGAGCAATAGAATATCCCGTACCACGTAGTCCTCATGTCTTCCCTCGTGTCCTCTCACCAAGAGTCGAGTCTCCTTGCGAAGATGAAGGCACCAATCCTCCTCCTGCTAGCGGCGCTCGTGTGCTACGCTGCGGTGCTACTCGCAGGATCCGAGCGTCCTCCATCATACTCGCACGCGAAGCCGCACCATCAACGACTGCTGCGACAGCACGACGGCGCAGCCGGTCGGGACGCTTTGGGATCAAGTCATGCGAATGTGTGGAAGACCTTGCGCCATGTGACTCGAGTGCTCGAGACTGCAGTTGCCAGAGACTTCTCGCCTCTCGTGAACTACGACATGTGGCCCAACGACCTCGACAGCAAAGAGAGCGACGCGTGCGAGCGGATCTTCCTCGACAGCAAGCAGCGACAAGTCTGCGCCATCAGCATGTAGGGCATCCGCGACCTATGTGTCTTCTTTCTATGTTCGTTGCTATTACACTACCATCGCCACCACAACACACTTGCGTCACTTGAGCTTGTTGTCATCCCGCTTGCGCTTGAGGTTGTTGCGGCTTTGCATCGCAGCGGCGCCGGTGCCTTCGGACGCCAGCACGTCAGTGACGACGTATGGCGCTTGTATCGGGTTCTCCACGTCCTCGACGATCGACTCGAGCACGAGGTTGCCACGAACGAGCACGTTCACGCGCTCAATCACACTTGGCGAGAGCGGGCTAATGATGAACAGCAGGCGCCGCTTGACGTCCACGGCTCGGATCAAGCCAATGCCGAGACATGGAGTGTGCGCTGGTTTCAGCAGTATCCGCGGCGGCTTCCCTTCCTGCTGCTCTCCGCGATCAGTCGCCATCTCCGAGACCTGTTGTCGCGGACGACTCGGGTTGACGCACAGACCCACGATACTGTTGTTGAGCGAGTAGAGTAGCTGGCTCGGCGGCACTGAGCAGCCAGCTGCAAAGCTGATGTCGACCTGATCGAAGGACACGGCGAATGGAGTCACGCGGGTGTACGCGCGGCTTATCTGGTCGTCCGCGCGATTCCTCTCGGCAACCACGTGCAGATCCTGCAGCAGCTGCTGGCGCGCGAGATGTGTGGCACTACTTTGGCCCAGGAAGTACTGGTGCCACCGGAACAATCGCATGTCCTTGGACGTCCTCGGAGGCGGGATCGACCCCGTGGGGTCCCACGGCATGACACCATGGATCTGCCAGCGGCCTGTCGTCGGCACGGTAAAGTGCTTGTTCTTGGTCGTTGCGAGCAGCTGCACGACGTGGTCCGGGTTCGCTTCCTGAATGACGGAGCAGAGCAGGTCGTGGCCCATGCTCTTGATCCAGCCGTCGGTGTTGATCACGAGCGGCACGTGCGGCTTGTTTTGTTTCTCAGGAGCGCGTGTCCCCCACTTTGATTCATATAGCCGTAGCAAGCTCCGGACCGCTTGCATGTAATATAACGGGTCGTTGCCGGGGTTCGTGCCTCCGCAAAAGAAGCTGCGCAGTGGCATCTTCATGTGCGTGAAGCCCGGACCGAGCAGCGGCGCCACGAGAGCATGCAGCGAGACAAGACCCGGTGGCGTGAGCTCCGACTGGCCGAGATCTGTGTCCAGGAATGCCACCATGCCGTAGTGTGACAGCAGGCGGTTCACGAGATACCGGCAGAACGTGGACTTGCCGACGCCCTTCGCACCGCACACGACGATACTCTGCATCGGGTTGCCAGTCGTCAGCAGGCTCTTTTCAATCGCGTCAGCCGTGGCTTTCCACTGCGGCGTGATCTGGATAGTCCGGTACGAGTCAACATGTGCAAGCTCCGAGAGCACACGCGCGGAAGACTTCCAGTGGTGATACTGCCGCTCGATCGGATTGAGCGACGACGGCGTCTCAATTGCATCCTCGCTGTCGGCGACGCCCATCATCTCGCTCAGCTCCTCCTTTGCGACGATCATCTTGAAGCCAGGTAGAACGACTGCGCCAGCGTCCTTCTCGCTCGGAACGCGACTGCGCTCGTAGTAGCTCACGACATTGCCGAACGTGACTGGAATCGCGCGGAAGACGAGCACGACTGGGAAATCCTCGGCGATCTCCTGCGCCAGCGCGTCAGCCGCGTGCTCGTCGTCCATCTCGAGCGCCGCAGAGCACCCGTTTCCCTCCACGAGCGTCAGCAGCCGCTGATTCTCGTCGCCGAATGGCGCCTGGTAAGCAGCGTCCAGCAACTGCTTGGCGGCAATCGAGCGGGTGTCGGCGTTCGTGCGTCCAGTGAGCACTAGCAGGCTACTCCAGCGCGGCGAGTAGAGCGAGTAGTAAGTGCCGAGCGCCGGCTGAAAACCCAGCACCTCCGCGTGGCCCTGGAAGACCCGGAAGAGCGCCATGCCGGCGCAGTTGACCGCCGCGCCCACGCGCATGCCAAGCACCACCACGTCGCCTGAGCGCACGCTCGCCGCCCGAAACGTCGGCGCGGCAGCCGGCCGGGTGCTTGCGGAGCTGCTGCTGGTCGCCGTCATTACTCAGTGCTGGAGTTGCTGGCTACTAGCGAGTCAACGAGCTTGATTCGCATAAGAGGCGAAAATTGCTCTGCTTTTGTAGACCTGTTCAGTTACTATATCGACAAGATATACAGGTCGGCAGAAAATATGTCTTGTGCACATATTTAGTGGGGTATTACGTGGGCGAAGTGAACTTGTAATAGAGGTAGTGTCAGCACTGCCAACCTCGACTTGATCGACTTGCTTGTGAGCCCGGTGATCCTTGTGCTCGAGTGTGTGAGCATCAGTGGGCTGCTTGCCCTCGGTGACCTCATCAGTGCCAACGAGAACGCAAGCCGAGAGGTATGAACGTTTTCTACGATTCTTCCGGGATCATTTAGTCGATCAATGATACGCAGTGGACTCTGGACAGTATCGACTTATCGACACGACAATAGCCTACCGCACACGCTGTCGAATCAGGCGTGTTCATTGCCGACTTGGGCGATATCTACTCCGAATGCGACTTCGCGTACAGGACTTTGCCAAGAGATCGCGTATAGGGAACAATTGATCGTTCGAGTTTCTTCGACACCGCAATCGATCGTAGTCGCAGACTCGTCCACACAAGTGTTACCGATGCTACATACTGCTATTCTCGTTCCTAAACAAGAAACAGCTCCCTCAGGACTCGTCGCCGTGCGCGCGGCGCACAAGGAAGACTTCGCACAAAACTGCTGCTGCTGCTGCTTGTTGCTGCAGCTGCAACTGCTTTCTGCAGGCACCTGCATAGCCGCTTGGAGTCATCTGGAAGCAAGGACCGACCGACCGAACGACGAGTGAGAGACGACGACTGAGAGGCAAGAGAGAAAGCAAGGTTCTGGAGTTCTCAAGGAAAGTGTTGTGAGAATCCAGTAACCCTCGGTGCAGCCTCTCGCTCGACATCTTCGCGAGTCCCCGCTCACAATGCTGCCCGCGCTCTCGACCAAACCGAAGCAGGCGGTGCGACAGGTCAAGGGCCTCACGAATGACTCGATCGACGCATATTCCAACACACCCATGGGTGGTAGTGGTGGCAACGCCATGACGTCGTACGCCGACAACACAACCTCGAACGACGCCAGCTTGTCGGCTCGCGGTGCTGCATCACCATCCAGCAAAGGTGGGAGTGGCACTGGTCGCTCGACTGCAAAAACAGAGCGCGCGAACGGTGGCGAGGAAGAGACCAGCGGTGGTGGAGTGCTGGCTCGCGTTGTGCGCGACCGGAAAGCGTCTGGAGACGAAGAACTGGGCTTGAAAGCCGGCGATATCGTGCGAGTACTCTCGAACAAGCGTACGGGATACCTCAAGTGTGAGTTCGGGGATCAAGAAGGCTACGTGCCGTCGTCGTATCTCGAGTTCTTTGACGACAGCGGCGAGAACAGCGGGAGCCGTGGAGGAGATCCGAACGGGGATACTGAAGAGAACCACCGCGCCGAGAAGCGCAAGAAGAAGAAGGAGAAGCGTCAGAAGGAGAAGAAAGTCACGCATAGTGCTGGTGGCGCCAGTGACCCTGAAGACTCGGTGCCGACATCCAAGTCGCCTCGAAAGGTTGTAAACGAGGAAGTTGCAGGTGGCGGCGGTGACGTCTCTCCGCGCAAGAGCAAAAAGAAGAACTCGAGAAAACACCACCACGGCGCCAACGACGATGAGCCGCCAGACTCGTCGCGCAGGTCGGGTGGTGACGAGACCGAGCGCAAGAAAGCCCGGAAGAGCAAGAAGAAGCGACGCCACGATAGCAGCGAGTCGAGCGAGAGTGATGACGAGGACGGATCGCGTCATCGCAAGAATCGACGGAACCGACGAAGCCGTCGACGCGGTCACGGCCGGAGCCCAGGTAGCGACAGCGCTTCGTCAGCCGACAGCTACAATAGTTCGGACTCGGGTTACTCCCGTCATCGCCGTCGCCATCGCCATCATCGCAAAGGAAGCTCGAGTGATGAGGACGACTACGATACAGATAAACGCAAGGGCCGCCACCGAAGTCGCCGTCGAGGTCATGGGAGCGGGGACTCGGACGCTGGTGATCACGACACTCCTCGTTCCTCAAGACGAAGCGACAAGAAGCGAGAGCGTGCATCCGCAGGCGAAAGCAGCGCTCAGCGTGGCGGGAAGGGCGACAGGGAGAAGGATCGCGACGCAGGGGGCAACAGCAGTAGTGTGATTGAGAAAGGAGTGGCGAGGCTTGATGTACAAGGTGAGAAACGCTTTTCCCGAGGCTCGGAAGTCATCTCCGATCACACTACCGAACAAGATACATCTAAGAAAGCAGCAGCGAGTAAAACGGGCAGCGCAGACACGGCGTCTTCGAGAGACAAAGACGATGACAAGGTGAAGAGCGCGCGATCAAGGAAGGACGACGAGAGCCGCACCGAGTCGAACGTGACAACACAGAAGGCCAAGACAACCCTGGGCAAGCAGATTGGCGACAAGATGCGCTCGCTCCTTGGAGGCGGCAAGAAGACTGAGCGATCGCAAAAGAGTTCGAGCGGCATCTTGAACGCGTGTCCTGGTACGATCCAGGGCGAGGAAGGCTGGTACGAGCATGGGGAGAACGAGCGCTATTACTTCGTGCTTTCGGATGGCAAGTGGAGCCTGCTCTACGGTCCCATGACAGAAGAAGACTACGAGATATACTCCAACAAGGTACATGATCTGTCAGCGTATGGCACACATAGATGGCTTGACTCGAGATTCACTCTGTCGCTTTGTGTGCTCCTTTTCTCGTTTCACCAGGTTCTGGAGCAAAATCGCATGATCGAGCTACCGCCAACGTATCTGCACAAGACAGGGTACTTTCTGAACCTGGAGCTTCGTGTGCACAAGGGGTAGAAACCGCAGTGCGCACGAGCTTTAGGATCCAAGACCCGTTGTGGCAGTGCCAACAAGCAGAGGAGATACTGTTCGCAGTGATATTGACTTCCTTCTTGCTTGCGGCTTGCAATACACCACATCTCGAAGGACGAGGAGGAATTGTAGACGATGTACTCACTCATCGTCATGTGTTCGCACCGCCGCGCACGTCATTCGAATGCAAACGGTATTCAATACGAACGCGCGCATTAACACATCAACCTGCTCGCTACTCACTCCTTCGGCTTCTCCGAGGTGAAGCTCGAGTCGTGGCTGACAGCCTGCGGGAAGAAGAGCTCCGGGCGGATTCTCTCGCCGCCCGCTTCTGCCGACGGCAACAGCCACTTGGTCGACGACTTGAGCATCTCCTTCAGTTCGTCACCAAGCGACGACTTGCGCCGCGGGCTGCTCGAGCCGCTTGAAGCAGTCTTGCCTTCGAGCACGACGGACTGCTTGTTTGCAGTGCCGCTGGTGCCACCTGCTGGAGGACCAGACGGACCTGTGACCACTCTCCAGCTCGTCTGTTTCTCACGCGGCGAGAGTGCCTCAACCGTCGGTTTTGATGGAGAGAGAGACTTCCAGGGTTGCATCTCGACTTTCTCATCCCCTGCTGCCGCGCCTTGGGCGGAACTTGCGGTGTCGAGCTCAAGGTGCAGCGACGACGGTGTCTTCCGCTGACCTCTTCGGATCTCGTCGATCTTCCTCTCCAGTACCTCCTGTTGGTTGGCGGTCGTCTCATTGCTCACACTCGCATAGATGCTCGCTTCGTCCATCTCACTCGAGCCAGCGATACCTTCCGTATGAAACTCCATCGCATCAAGTAGTTCCGGCGTGCGATGGATGCTGAACGTTCCCTCCTTGTGCATCTTCACAAGTTCGTCGAGGCGAGCGCGATGTGGGATCCAATGTGAGGTCACGACATGGTACGCTTCCATGTGGCGAGAACTCAATCCGGCTGGCACCACGCAGACCTGCTCGAGGGTATGCAGGAGCGCCGGAGTCTCTTCAGTATGGAGCTTGCGGTTATTGATACATCGTTCAGCGTGCCCGACGAGTTTCTCGAGCATCTCCAAGTTGCGTGTATATCGCTGCTCGAGTGCCTCTTTCGCAGCTTTGTCTCTCGCGCGCAGGTTCGTGCACTTCTCGTTCACTTCGCGCAGCAACGACTCTGTCTGCATCATGTGCATTTTGTTCGCAGCTTCAAAGACCAACAGCTTGTTCAACAGAACTTTCACGCCCACGCCTTTGCTTGCGTCATCGCACCAGCCGTACCCACGCTGAAACCATCGGTTGCAGAGTGTGACAGCTGCGGATGACCACACGAGTCGCTTATGATGGTAAGCTCCAAGCTGACGCTGGATGCGCAATGCGGTGTCTTCTGACCCGAGCAGCCAGTCAATGATATGAGACTTGAGGTTCATCCTGCTTCGGTCTTTCGGGATCACAAGGCCATCCACACTACTCTTCTCGTCGAACGGCAACGAGTCCTGGAAACGGTTTGTGATCGGGTCGAAGCGTGAGCTGAAGCTCGTTGTCTCCTGATACACCATTGCTGCATAGCTGATAGCCGCGTAGTACGCCATTGCTTTCGCATTCTTCGCTTGAGGACACTGACGCAGCATCTGCTCCGTCGGAGATCGGATCTTCCCACATCGAGCAGCTTCAATGAGCTCTTCGCGAGTGAACGCCTCAAGCGGTAATCGGTACTGACTTCCGAGGCCAAGCAGCGCAACGGCAATGTCCTCCTTTGTCACCACCTCGTCTCGCGGGACGCGGAGCAATGCGCGCATGCATCGATCAAGAGCAGCGTATGACGCTAGACGCTTGGTGTAAGACTCGTGAACCAGGAGCTGCTGGAATCGCTCGATGAGCGTCATGTAGTCGCCACTCATGTCCACCTCGGTGCATTCACTTAGATCCTCTTCACTGAAAACCTTCGTCTCTCCAGGGAAGGTCTTGATGAGCGAGTTGCGTTTTCTCAGCGCTTCAAACAGCAGCGACTTTCGCAACAGCTCGATGTGCGTATCAAGGAGTCCGAGACCAACGTTCATCTTGTCATGGGCCGCACTAGACGAGCGAGCGTCCACTTTCGTCTCTGCATTCGTATCAGCGTCGTCGCTGAGAGCAGATCGAGTCCCGATGCGCATGCCACGCAAGAACACCGCCTCGCCCTTCCGATCCATCCCCCGCTCGTGCAAGAGCGCCTGAATGGCTGATGTGTTTGCGGGTAAAGACACATCTTTCACTTGGTGGCGGTGCATCAGTGACAGCACAGTCGTGAAGTTTGCAGTGGACGGAACCTCGACCCCAACCTTATGCAGCTCCTCCTTTTGGAGAACCACTGTGAGTGTTCGAACGAGGTTCTCGATCTCACTGGTCGGGATCTGTCGCATCTTCATCTCCTCCAAGAGACTGATAAAGCTGTCTGAAACATCCAGTTCCTTGTTTGTGTTGACGACATGGTCGATCTTCCAAAGCAGATCTGTCTTGCCGAGGTTTTCGATGACAGAGGAGAGCTCAGCAAAGCGCTCTGGGTTAGAAAGTACTTGGTGGTGCATCGCGTCGTCGTCCATGCTTGCGACTGCGTCCTCCAACTCTGCAATCTCATCAAGCAAATCTTTCGGCAAGGTTGACGAGGAGGATCCATGATTGTCATCCGAAGACTTCATGAGAGAGCTGGGTCCGGGGACAAATGTCGAATACCTTGGAATCACACCACGATCCTCCAACGCGGAGCGAACATTTGCCGCCGTAAACGCCATCTCCTCCTGCGTGATCGTCAAGCGCGTATCCTTCCCGTCCCGAGAGTACGGGAGCCAGTTACTGCGGTCGTAGTCACTCGTGATGCGGTGATTCGGTATGCGCTCCAACTCGTACTTGGCTTCTTCGATCGCGTACCACTCAATCAAGCCCTCAAGGCGCCCTGCATCCAGCTCTGCTGCATCGAGTTGTATCACTGATGCCTGAGAAGTGTCGCTTGCTGGTGTCGACTGCGACTCTACTAAACGACTACTGGTTCTAGGGCTCACACTAGCTGACTTGGAGGGACTACCTTTGGAATCTCGTTTGCTTGGCGAGGCAGTTCGCGACTGCAACAGCGAGCCGCTCTGCTTGCTCTTTACAGCACGGTGCTTCGGTTTATTGTCAAGAAGGTGAAGTTTCTTGAGGATGAATGGCGTAGCTTCGCAGTCAATCTTATGGTCGTGGTGCATCCCCAGTACGTCCTCCAACCATTCCTGGACTTGCATCCACCGGCTCCCAACAATACTGAGCGCCTTCGCATCCACTTCAGCAAACCCTTCACATTGCTCGTCAAGTAGTAGCACCAGCTCTTGTGTTCGTCGCCAATGCAGACCAGTCCTCTCCATCAGTCGAAGCTCCGACAGCGGACCATTGCTTTGTGTGATCGACATCCACCGGAACTGCACGTTGGAGACAGCGTCAGCATGGCGGTCATTCAGCCCCTTGCTGCACTTCGTGGCAACCACGTTGAGAAGTTGTGGAGCTCTTCCCAAGTGGATCTTCGTCTCCTTCATTACGACAAGCTCCTCCAGTGCGTTCTTTAGCGTCATCCACTTCTGGTTCACTTGCTGCCATGCTGTGCTGAGCACGATGTCAAGTCCCTCCACTTCACGCGCGATTTTCTCTAGTATCTCCTCCGTGCGCTGGGCGTGGATTTGTGGCGCCGCTTGTACGACAAGCAGCTCATCGAACAAAGGCTGGATGTTAACCCAGCGATTCTGTACTCGCACGACCGCAGATCGGTACTCCTCGATCTTGTTGGCAAAACCAGGGAGGGCGTCCGCATCTGCATCCAATTCCTGTTTCACCTTATTGCCGGTCATGAAGATGTCCCACACCAAGCTCAAGAGCAACGGGGTGCGCTCCCAGTGTAGCTTCCCAGTAGATTGAACAAGAAGCTCATCAAGATGCCCTTTCATCGTTGCCCACCGCCGACGCTGTGCTGGCACAACTGCTGCATTGATGCGGCGACGTGCAGTCTCGTGCTGCATGATGTACTTTGCCTTCAAGAACTTGTACACGTTGATTGCTTGCTCGAGCAAAGTGCTCTGCGAGAACGTCAACCGAATCCGTAAGAACACTTTACCTTGCTTCTTCGCCGTGTGGTTGGACACTTGCAGACCTAAGTCGACCATGTTCTCAATGCGCAATGCGTTTGCGTTGAATCCTCGGTTGGGCTTTGTCAGATTGTATGCGTGGAAGTGCTCATGCTGATCGATCAAATCTATCAGTGGAATCTGTGCCATGCCGACGAGATTGTGCTCGTTTGCGTTCTGATCCATGATCTTGACGCGGAGTGTTGTGCACATTATGTCATCCAAGACTTGGCTCATCTTCGCTAGACGTAGCCGCTGATGCACTCGTCGGAACACAGCTTGATCGTCTTCGTCTAAGTCGTCCACTTCCTCCTCGAAGAACCGCAACACCTTCTCATCGTCTGCGATTGAAAAGTTCTCGCCCTGTGCATCCAGCTCGTAGAGTTTTTGTAGGGTCGGAGTGAGGCGGTATCTGTACATATGATACAACTTCAGTACTGTTCGACGCAGGCGGTGTGCCGATGTCGCAATGTTTGCGTGCACAACGACCGAGTCGTTGCTCTTTACTGGCTTGTCTTCGTGGGTTGGGTCAGATGACCAGGGCAGTCGCTGGCCCAACGTCTTGATCCCAAGTGCCGAAGCTGTGTCCTCAACAATCCACTTCGTTTGAGACAAAGCATGCTTGAGCTGTTCCATCACCCGTGGTGACTTGAGTCTGTCTCCATGCCGAATCTCAAGCTCTTTGCCACTAGCAGCTGGTGTCGATGATGTTGCCAAGTTTGTCAAACTTGCCGCAGACTTTGTTGCATAGATCGAGTTCATCGCCTGCGAGATCATCATCACGTTTGCGATCTTTCTTAACTGGATCTCTTTCTCGCTTGGATCAGTGAGTTTGATACGTCCACCGCAAGAAACTGGTGGACCAACAGCTAACAAGCCGCGCGTGAGCTTGTCTTGGTGATGCTTCAGAGTTGTAACCAGCAACTCGTACGGATCGATCAACCATGGGTCGCTGAAGTCCTTCACCAGAACATGATCGTTTTTGCAAGGTCGGTGCGAACGCTCGATGCTAAGTGTGATCTTTCCAACGACAATGGCGCGACCGTTCTCGTTTCGTTCAATGCTGAAAATCCTGGTCTCGCTTGGGCCGCACGAAGTATGTCCTTGATCTTTCTTCGTCTGTTCGAGGCTTTTGGTGTACTCATCCTCGGTCCAAATATGTTTGCGAACGACACTTTTCATCGGAATCTGGACTGTACCGACAACCTCCGATCCTTTTCGACGATCAACCAGGTTGATCTTGATTGCAGATACACGCTCCAGATCGACACCAGGCTG